>JANRGW010037387.1:7545-24870 GCA_024733675.1 Psilopsiagon aymara
GGCCACAAGTCAAAACCACAGTGCTGCACCAGCTACTAAGAAGGAGAAAAATGACTGCTACTGCTGAACCCATGACAATCATCCTGGAACAGTGCTCTTAATCTTATCTTCAACCCTAAAAATGTGGGTTTCAGAAAAGCTTAATTTTGAGCGAGTATAACTAGGAGCACTTCAGTGTCTTCAATGAAGTTTGGCACATTTACATGAGGAGAGAACTTGGGCATCGAAAAATCATCAACTCTTGAGCAAATGGAAAATAGTTTTCACTAGTATTATTTTTTTTTTAATGTAGCAGCCTTCCCCAGCCCTAATTTATGTAGCTGCAACTGGATTCACAAGGAAAATATTTTCTTTAAAACTAAGAAAGATAAGACAATTAGAAAATGAAGACCCCTTTTCTAGAAAGACGGTATTAAATAAAAGAGGAGACCTACTGTTTGGACAGAGCCTTGGGCGACATGGTTTAATGCAGTGTCCCTGGCCATGGCAGGGGGGTTGGAACTAGATGATCTTAAGGTCCTTTCCAACCCTAACTATTCTATGATTCTATGATTTTATGATTCTGTGATTCTATGATTCTATGATTCTATGGTAGTTCAGAGATCCTGGATGGAAGTCCCTAGAGGAAATCCCCAAGGAGCCCTCTCAGAAGTTCCATAGAACCACTAATCGTCAGAGGCAACTGTATGAAAGTCATTGGATTCGAGGATTGTTAAGGCTCTCACTCCCCTTGTTATTCTTCTGAAGGCTTTGTTTCCTCTCCCATTTCCGAAGTTACAAGGAAGAGACGTTAGAAGATAAAACAGTACATTGCATTCTACTAAAACACTGTTTTCTGGAAGACTTCATATAAAACATGTGAGAATATATTGCTGGCAATAAAATCCTAACAATAGGCACCATTGTATGTTCATTCCCCTAGCTTTCCTCTTCATAGAGCCATGTTCAAATGCCAGCCAGCTATTGAAAAGAGAAAATTCATTAGAATATGCTTTATAATGCATCCACTGAGATCACATCCATTACTGTTCTTGGTGGCTATTTCAGCAATATAAAGCAGACATCATGCTGACTTGCCCTTCTCCATTATGCTTGAGGGTCTATTGTGTTATTAAAGCAGTGAAATGTAATAAAACCACACCTATTTTAAAGTTTATATAAAATACTGATCTCTGTTGGGTAAAGCCTTTAATTTTTAATGCATTACATAACATTCCTGACTTTAGTGGCAGAGGTTACAGTTTAGGTTATTTGAATTTATTTCTATTTTTCCTAGCAAAAAGGATTTTTCTCTTTGTTTTCTATAAAAGAAAGCAAAACTGTTGAGATGTCTGCATCTTCTGGGCTCAAAGAACCAAAATGTTTGCTTAATAACAAATTCAGTTTTCATTTCTTAACTGGCATATAAGTAAGTGAAGTTTTCCTCAGTTCCCAGGTATCTGAGTTGCCTTAGCTTCATTCAGGATAAAGATACAGGTATGCAGCATTTCCCAGGAGTCTGATTTCTGTAGGAAAGTACATCAGCATCTCCAAGAGATCCCCAGGATCAGGGGATCAAGCCTATGCCAATATGGTTACAGTCTCACTCAAGTATAACTCTCATTAAGAGTGTATCCAGGGTTTGGGAGACTTCAGCCTCTTCTGACACTTTCCTCCTCTGTTTTTTTCTGACCTTTCTTTACCTCCTTTCATATTTGTCTCTTTGATTCAGAGCTGGTACTTGGTACATGTTAAGGACACACCTTGTTTAAAAAAGGCAAAGGCGGGAAAATGGAAGGGATGACAAGGCAGGGAAAGGTGAGGAAAGGCAAGGCTAATTGATAGTGAAAGTGAATGGGAAAGTGAAAAGGAAAGGGAAAGAGAAAGAAGGGAAAAGGAAGGGGAAAAGGAAAGTGAATTTTTAAAATATTGTCAGCAGTCCTTGAGTCAAGGCACATTAAATCAGGTTATTTGCTGATCACTGGTTTTATTAAGCTTTGTTACTTCTTTTTTTTAATAATTTCTTTCTCACAATTCTAAACTACTGTTTTTCTGTTTTGGTTTGGTTTGGTGTTTTTTTTGTTTTGTCTTGTTTTGTTGTTCAGGCATTCTCCCTTTTCTCTCTTCTGGTTTTACCAAAACTTTTTTTTCTCTTGTGCTGCCTAAAGCAGGCTCTAGCTAGAGAACTATTCAATAAATTGAATAGAAAAGGATAAATATCTGTAGTAGGTATTTCCTGAATCAGTGTAAAACAAATTGTCAGAGCCAGCAATGTACAGAAGAAATACAAGCTAGATCAAGAGGAACTTGGCACAAATTTTGGAGAAAAACTGTATACAATGCTACAGTTAAGAGCTATCTTGGAGGAGGAGAAATTACATGATGCAGATGGTTTGGTGTGCTTTAAAATTCAAATTGTCAGAAAGCTTATGAAAACTTTTTTCTACTTTAGAAATGTTATTTAGAGGAATGTCTATAAGACACTATTGCACCTTCACACAAATTCTTGGTGGCTGTGCGTAGAGAAACCTGGTGAAGAATTATGAGTGACAGGTAATCTGTGTAGTAATTGAAACAGGCTTCCTAAGGAAGTGGAAGTATCACTGTCCCTGGAAGTGTTCAAAAAAAGTGTAGATGAGGCCCTTGGCGACAAGGTTTAGTGGTGGCCTTGGCAGTGCTGGGGTAACGGTTGGACTTGATCTTAAAGGTCTTTTTCAACCCACTTGATTCTATGATTCTGTGATTCTAACATCAAAATTTTGACTAACACAGAAATTCAGACTTTGGTCAGGGTTGAAGCCCAGCATTTCTGAATACGGTGCAAGTACATGTGCAAGAAGCCCTTGTGTTTCTATGCTTGCAGCTGAGGACACCTGAATGACTTACTTCTCCCACACAGATTAAGGATGGAATGAGTTAAGCAGTCCCACTTGGCAACTGGACCATGGATGCAAAGAATCTAATGAAGGCAATGCTAAAAATCTCATACTATAAAGTATGTGCCCCTTGTAACTCATTCCCAAAATCCTGATCAAGCTTCTGGAGCTTTCATGTCTTACAGGCTCCCATTCAGTGAAAACTGGACAAATGTCAGGGGTCAAATTATAAAAATGTCAAAAGGAATTACTAGTTTGTAATATCTGATTGATTGTATTGGTAATAGATAATGACAAGCAAGAACTTGAAGTTAATGCTTGTGGAGAATTGACCTCCCATGTGTATTCTGTTTTCTCTGTTAGTTTTTCCATATTTATGTTCTCCCTTTATGTGGCTGGCTCATTTGTGCATAAGGGTTGGAGTGTTGGCTCTGGGCTCTCTAGGGTGAGGCTACTTTTATGTGAAACAGAAGAGCAGAGTCTAATCAGGAATTGCAGCTGTACTGCAAGGAAAGTAAACATGATTAATAAAAGGATTTAATTTTAGAAAACTTTTCCAACTTAAAAACTAAGAAAGTTATTTAATAGGCTACTAGCTATTTAATATACTACTGAATGTAGTATAACCACAAATATACTTTTTTTTCTCTTCTGACAAGTATATTCCTACGTATGCCAGGATTCTAGAAATACTACAATAAAGGACAGGCATTTTGGATTTTTTTCATGTTATTTGATGCATTCAGTCCAATGGGATAAAAGGAATTTTTAAATCTTGCAGTATATGTCTGGTTCTTTACATATAATAAACCCCATATAACCACATCTAAGGAATTTACAAGGTAAGTGGGAATTTCAAAAACTTGTTCTGATATAAACCTGCCATGTTAGGAGGGAAAGACAGTTCAGTGCACACGTGGTGAAAATGGGACAGTACATCTGGAATATGTCCTCATGCTTATTACAATATGAAATACCACTTTTGTGTTGACTGTGAAAAACCCTATAACTTCAAAATATGCTTTGGGAGAAGATCGTCTCTCAGAAAGAATTGCTTACTGAATATGGAGTTTAAGTCCCAGAAAAAAATGGCCAGATGAGAAAGGAAATTCACAGTACCTTGTAACATACTTAGATCACCTAAACATTCCTTCTGTTCTGCCTCTGAATAGGCTTGATTTGCCATACTGATTACCTTTATTCCTATTCACTGTACATTAATCATAATGGTCATTTCTATTTTTAAAAAACCTGGCATGGTAACAGTATGTTTAGTTTGCATTTCATATTTTTTTACAGTGCCCATCTTGCAGAGCATGATTTTGGAAAACAGGCTGGTGGGGAGAAGTTCTTAAAGAGCTCTGAGACAGGCCTAAGTAACTCTAGTTCAATGGGATCTCCTTAGGGACGATGATAATATAAATAATAATAAAATGCTAACAATTCTTCCTGCCAGGTTTCCTTCTTCAGGATATTACTGCAGTGCATCTGAATGTGCTTTGACCTGGCCAATGCTTTTTGCTTCCCTACTATGGGAACTATTTGCTCGTTCCTACACATTTGTGACTTTCCATTAAGAGAGACGTTAAATGATTGAACAGATTTAACCTTATTTTGGTCAGCAAAAGTCAATGAATTGCTGAAGATTCCTTTTTAAGTCTTGGTTTCACAGAAGCTTCAGAGCTGCCAAAGGAAATACTACACAAAACTTTCCTTCTGAAATCTTGGGAAAGCCATACCTTTAGCTTTTTAGCTAAGTGTTAAGAAGCCATTCAAATGTGGTCACTGTAAAATTTATAACCAGAACCTACCTTTAATTGAAACCTTACTTCAGAGAAGCAGTGGGCTTTTCCACCCAGCCAAGTGGAATCTGCACATTCTGGTTTATAATTCAATTTTTACAGTGCCCTTTTAGAGGAGACTCTCTTCTCTTTCCTGTCTGTCTTGGATTTTTGCTGGGCTGGTGCCACTATCATGGTCTGTGCCCCACAAGACCAAATTTGAGTTTATGCAACACTAAAGAGCTGGTCCAGCTCCTCAGTCACTCCAGACTTTCATCTGACAGCACTCTGGAAGCACAGACCTTGCATAAACTGCCAATAAAAGCCAACCTTCCCAACTGCATTCCTTTAAAAGCCACTATTGTTCTCACTCATGACTGAACAGTTCAGCCTTCATTTCAAATGAAAATAAGAAGTTCAGGCTGCACTGAACAACTTCCAGACGTTTCCTCCACCCTCAGAGCATTTGAGTCTTAATCACAAGGCTTTTGTTTGTGTAGTACCCCTGAAATGAGTATGGTTGTTACTATTCTCTCTGACAGGACAAAATCTCTCTAGTTAATGCCAGCTTAATATTTCTTTAATATTTTAAAGAAAGTTTCAGTGTGTATTACCATGCAGAACTGGAAGGACTGAATAGTAAATACATGCAAGGAATAGTTTTACTGGCAGAAAAGCAGGCAATGGATTAAATCAAGTGGTACTTCAGCTTCTTCAGTAATAAGCCATTTTTACTGTGATCCCAAATTGTTTTTCTAAGTCAAATTGTGGACTTCAAAACAATGCAAGCAATTATAATTTATTTTCATTTTGCTCAAAAATTATGCTAGAAAAACAATGAGTCTCAGGAAGATGTCATGACCTGAAGTGCTTTAAACACAAATACATCTAGATAGGCCTTTTCACACACTTCTTGATTATGTTTCCAAATTTATCTCTTTATTATAATTACTATCTAAAATATGCTACCAACTTCCAGTGTGCTAGAAACCAAAGAGAGGACACGGTTCTTACCCAGGAGACTTAGCAATGTAAAATGCAATGTAATTAGGCAATTAAAATGGTGAGTTATAAAAAAGTCTGCCAATATATCTATTTAAAATAAGAAGTTGTATTTTACTTCAGCTGTTTTCTTTTTCTGACACTATATTAGTAAAAGAAGAATGGTGATATAGATTATATCTATTGCCTGACAAAAGTTTAAATTCAAAGATTCAATACATATAAAAAAACCCAAACAATTGGGTTCCCTGTAGTGAACCAGCAGGGATGGAACAGGTCAGACAGGATTTCAGGATTTGGTGTTTTTCTTCCCATTGGAATAGGAACCAAATCACTGAGGCCTCCCCTCCATAACACAGGGGAAATATTAGGTAGATTCAAATATCTTTACTTAAAAAATCCAACCCTATCAGTAGGAAAGCACTTACAGGAATATGCTAAGTAGAAAGGCATCTTTCAGTCGTGCCTTCTGGTGCTTAAGTGCCTTTTACTCTGAGGAAAATCTTCTTAAAAACCAGAAGCCTCTGCTAAAGATGAGTCCTGGCACAAGTTTCTGTTAACCACAGCCCATGGAGGATATAAGGAAAGAAAGCTTCTGTTGAGCACACTCCTGAACAGAATTAAATCCTTGGTGTGGGAACATTGAAACTCTCCTTCCACTTGGAGGGATTCAAGCCCAAAGTTCCAATGAAGCTGGGAAGGGAGCATGCCTCAGAACCCCCAGTGAAGTTGTGCCTAAGAACCACTTAAATCTCACTCTGCGAGACAGTGTAGAGACAGAGTGAAAGTGTATTACACTTTTTGCATGAGGTTGCAAAGCCAAATCCGTATCCCCAGCAAAGACCACTACTGTGAACTGCACAGACACTTTAGCAGATCTGTACAGCCCTGTGGAGAAGTATTTGAGCTACCTAGTAATAAATGCCAACATTAAGGAGATGTCCTACGTCATCGCGACATCATGTTGTCCCATATCACCAATGTTTGATCTGATGAACAGAGCTCCAGCTACTTCTGGGATGCCCCCCTCACTTTTTTTTTTTTTTTTTCCTTTAATTAGCTGCTTGAAATAAGCCCTTTTTACATGAAATGAAGCAACTGTCATCTCTAACATATAATGGTCAAGTTGCTTAGTGTTTACATTGAAAATCATGAAGAAAGATAACCTGGCAGACCAGTTTTCCTTCAGAAAAGTGGGTAAGTTGAGTTCCATTCTCTGTTTGCTTGAGTATTAAAGAATTTCATACATAGTATAAACAGCAGTAATTAGCCAGCAGGAAAGGAGTCTTCTCAGTGCTACACCCACTGGACAAGAGGTGACGCTTCAAATCCTGACCAGCAAAGAAGAAACTGGACTGGATCCTGCACAAATTGGATTAATTTTCTCTCCTCTTACATAGCAGGAAAGCCAGAAGCCACTACTTTGGGCAAGTCTTATTTAGTCTAAATGCTCAGAACATACCTATAAAATGAGTGCCCTAGACAGCATTAACTAAACCATACTGATTCCTGTGTCTTGTTGGGACAGTGAGGAACTAAATATACCTAAGCTGATTTGGCAGTGGAGGGTACATGCCTGTGAGATAACATGGCAGATGAAGGAGAGTTTTGTGCATCTCATGAGCACATGAGCTGATGCAAATCCCTTCATGCTAAAGAGATGCAAGTTGGCTGGGAAAATCAGTACTTAATGGGATGAACAAGGTCTCCTATCCTAATCTCTCCGGAAGAACAGTATAGCAAAGCATTGTCTACCTGCATCTAAATTTAACATAAGGGAACCTTATTGTCTTTATTTAGTTGATTAATAGTTAGCTTGTCCAAACATCCTCTTCCCTCTCACTGTTTCCTTCCTTATTGCCTGTTTCTTTTCCACAGCTGGAAGGAAGCACCACTTGGTCCCGCAGGACTGTCCACTGGGTCTCACTGCACTTGGCCAGTGCCCCTCACCCCAATTTGAGCTGAGCACATATCTTAGAGGTGCCATAAGCCTAAAATAGAGGGGCAATGGTAAATAAAGATTAGGCACTAGGAACTGGGAGAGAGAAAGTTTGTCATGAAATAGTAAGCTGAGAATTTATTCCCTCCATTTCTCTCCTTGCTGTCAGGAAGAAGGAGAGATGCTCAGGAGGGTTTCTCATTTAATACAAGTCTCTCAGCCCTTGTATTGCTGGAAATGGGTATCTGATAAATGCAGAGCTTAATTTCCCTTCCCTGCCACTCATACCCAGCTCCCCTCTAGGTGCTAGAAGGGAAGGAAGTGCCTCTTTCTCCCTGCTTCTCTTCCTCCCCAGACAGATGTCCCCTGGCCACTCCCCTATTAGAGCACCCTTCGGCAGTTCTGACTGATGCTCCCAGGACACTGGCATGTGTGACAGACTGGCGTCTTTCAGAAAAACTGAGAGACATGGGGCCAGCCATTCTGCACACAAAACCCTGGAAGGTCCTAATGTGCTCACCATGTGCAACCTGATTAACTTCTGACCACAGGGAAACATATAATCGTCTGCATATAGTTGCAGGTAGTAAGAAGAGAAGTTATTAAACATGGTATAAAGGAGTTTATTATGAGTAATAGAATGAAACTGAGAAAGCAAATCCTTGAACATATGGAAAAAGTGCCTGACAATGAGATCAACTCTAAGTATGAAAGGTTAGTGTAAGGAAGTGGTAGAAACCACATTCAGAATTAGACTTAACACTAGAAAATGTGCTGTGGGGAACACCCCTGACCCATCAGAGAGATGTGCAGCCTGATGGAGTATATCTTTTTTCTCTGAAGCTAGCATTTCCTGATCTAACAACAGGTCAAATTACAGCAAAACCAGACTGTATATTTTGAGTCTTCATTCCATGTCTCCTATGGTCAGGAGAAAAATGTTGTCTTCGTGATATGTTAGAAGCTACTTAAAATTGTACCTGAGCTGAAAGTCACAAAGATGATGGGGATAATAAACAAGGGAGATGAAGCCATCCTTACACTTGCAGTGACCAAGAAAACAATCTTACAGAACTGCAATAGTTACCTATTTCCAGATTTGCCATTTGTGCTCTGTCTAAAGATTTTATTATGCATCTAGTATTTTCTAGATGGAGAGGGGAGTGAAAGGAAACTAAGATGTGTGAGATTAAAAATGAAAGTCATTAAAATTATTTCCAGGCTCTAGGAAGCTTGTTTTGCCTTTGTACATTTGTAGGAAATATGTTCTGCCTTTCTTGCTTCCAGCAGTAGGAGAAGAGAGCTGTCAGGAAAGTCTGGCTTGGTTATTTTTACAGCTACATGTCTATTGCTAAACACGGCATGTAGACACCGCCAACTGGAAATACCCACCCACCACCTACGTGTTTATTGTGAAACCAAGGCAATAGCAGAAGGCGCTGGTGCTGCTGTTATCAAGTCAGCTGGGATTACCAGCAATTCCTGCATCCTCTCAGCAGCCAGGCGATTCTGCAGCTCCAGCTAGGGAGGGAAATCTTGTTTCTCAGCTGATATAAAGTGTATATATGGGTCTAAGAAGGCTTGAATTAACTGCCAGACATTGCCTCAGGACACAAAGATGCATAGATTTTTCCAGTCTCCTTTTTTGTAATCTCCCTGCTTAATCCCACACAGCAGTTTCAGTGAAACCTGATAGGTCAGTGGTGAGTTGCTTCCTACAGCTCCTGCTTTCTTTTGCAGACAGTCTCAAATGAAGAGGCTAAATCAGGTTTAAGTGTCTGGCATGCAAATAACAGAAAAGAGCAGAGGTTTGAGTGAATATATTAATCGACGTAAAGATTTTAATGGCTGAATAGTGCTTTTTAGGAGGTAAATACAGAAATAGCTAAAATTATTGTTGCAATTTGGTATTTTTGGAGGGCATTCTGGTTTTAGGACTAGAGATTTACAGTTTTGAAAATAATCTCTTGCTCTATTTTATGCTATGTTCAGTTTTACATCATCATTTATGTACTCTGGGGACGCCTTTGGCCTCTTACACAATTTTTATGTAGAAATCAAGAGTATTCCACTGTGCAAAAACACACCCAAATGAGGCAAATTGCATAATTTCTGTTCCAAATTACCTGCTTTATCTCGAATTCCCTACGAAGTAATTACATGGCTAAATAGAACATCTGTAGAATTTGATGCTTTTTCAGTACAAAATACTGGCTAAGAAATTTTGAGTTTATATTTATCACCATTACTGTTGTAGACTTCAGCAGCATTACACAAGGAAATCGACTCAGGTCAGTTTTGTTATTTTATCCAAATGATATACATTTTCATAAGTGTGGTTTGTAGAAAATATTGTAAGTAAAATGCCATGGGGAGTTGATGGAGTACTTCCTCATCAATATATCTCAAAAACAACGGCAGGCAGATGCTAAAAAAAGACCATTCAGAAAATGGTCTAAGGATTTCTGTAGCTGTCTAAATTCACTGATGTTTGAAAAAAACAATATTTGCATTAAAACTCATACATTGGTTTTCTTGATAATACTTCTATTCAGATGCGTACATAGCCAAAAGAAAATGAGGAAATACTACAAGTTTGTGTTTGCTCTTCTGTAAGTGAGAGAGACGTCCAGTGTGTGCTTACCTTTTTTTTTGAATTATGTTTTCAGTTGGCCTGTAAATGCAAAGAATCCGTCTTCACTTCTGTGTAATCTGAAATACTTCTCCCTATCTAGGTTCCAGATCTGGCCTTTGACATAGGTGAAAGGATAGGAAATGGGTTCCTCTTAACAACTGCAGAACACACTCTTAAAAGGACGTCAAGAGTTACCTCAGCTGTCCTGAAGTCTTTGGCAACTCAACTCTATCATACTTCTTACTTTTAATTTAGCATAGATGTATGTGAACAGAAGCTACACAGTGCTTTTTATCCTGCTGTGCTCCTGTGTCATGCAGCATCACTAAGTGACTGATTAGAGAAGAAACAGGCTTTGGAGGTTAGGAGTCCTGGATGGCAGGCTGAATGTAAACATTCAATTGAGTGACCCTCAGCAAGTTATTTCATTCTTCACATCAGTTTTCCCTCACGGCTGTCATATGTCATATCCAAGACACAGATTTCTGGGTGGGTGGCACTGTTATTAATTATTTGCCTGACTAACATCCAAGAGCCCTGGTAGCAGAGAAAACCCATCTGCACTGAACACAGTACAAAACTGACAAACACACATACACAGATTGTAAAATCATGTGCTAAGAACAAAGTAACAGTAATCCATAATGCAAACAACATTAACATTGGCTGTCTTTCATGACTTTTGCAATAGAAATCCTGAAGGAAGCAGAGCTTTGAAATGAGACAAATAGATGAAGAATCCACTAAAAATGACTTGGCCACAACAAGTTCCCTGCTCACCAGCAGATTGCTTTGAGAAGCTGCTATCTGGAATATTTAAGGTAAAGCAACTGTTCCAAGCCACCCTTCTCCACAGTAAGCTCTGAATAGCAGGTATATGACGAGGATACATGAAGGCAGCCAGTGCCTGTATGATGTCACTGTGAAGCAATCAGACATGAGTTTTGTTTTATTTCATAAGGTTTTTTTGACTAACAAAGTCAAAGGTCACATTCTGTTATCCTAATCCTTCCCACGAAAGGATTATAGCTGTCTAGTTTATCAGGGTTCATTTTTTTGCTAATGATGGCCACATTTCCTTCTCTTTACAATATGGCAAGACATTAATCATTATTTTCTACTCATCAGTCTAAGGGTTTAATACTTTATGCATGAAAAGCAAAGAACTGTCAGCATGATGTAATTAAATTCTCTCTCACTGACCCTTACAATGTTTAACAGCACCTCTTGCAGTCACATAATTACAGTAAATTGGAAGAATAGCATCCAAATTCAGTCAGATCTCCTGAATAACAACAGCTTTCTGCATTCCTGAACCCACATCTGTTAGCTTTGCTGTCGAGATGCATTTGAAGAACCTTGAGAGAGTAACAACTATATACTTACAGCAATACTACATAGAAAATTCTACTTATCTCATTGGAGATTTGTCAGATACCAGAGATCTCATTGCAAAATATTCGATTTTCCATTCAGAACACAGTACCTAGGATTTAATCAAAATAATTTACTGGATGTTGTCTCTCTGCTCTAGTTACTCAGCAACCAAATGTACACAAACAGAAATCAATTACAAACACTTCTGATTAGAGCTATACAAGGAAGTTTCAAAGTCTCAGAACGTGAGTTTCAGAAAAATGGCTACCATCTGAGGGCCTTTAGAGATAACATTAAAGAAGAGGTATATGAAAAATTAAATATCAAAGAAAACTTTAAGACTGTTTGCCAGTCTCACAGACAGGGAAAGGAAGCCAGGATACCAACTGTCCAACTCCTGGGAGAGACCTCCCTTCATGTCCGAGAGAGTGCCACCTGATGTTACAGTTCCAGACATCCTAAATGAAGATTTTTTTTCTTTTGCTGTTTGTTAAGATTGCTAACTCTCATTTTGATTCTCTACATGTACTATATGGATAGGATTGCACAGACAATTTTGAACTGAAAAAAGCAAGGTTTTTCTTTATTCAAATGTTGTCTTTTACAATGCAGAACTTCCATGCAATGGTAGCTGGGGTCATCATACACACCAAACCCCCCCTACAAACATTGTCATTTAAATAACTCTGAGAAGACATCGGTTTGCCAACTGCATTCTCTGCAGGCCCATTTCTTGGCTATTGATTTACCAGAAATTCTTTCCCTCTCCAAATTCTCCATGCAGGACTGACCATGTACAGCTTCACTGAGCAAGTGAAGCAGAGGACCTGTATTTCAAGGGACCTCACTGATGAGCAAGAGCAGTCATCCTTCTGATTCACATCATCAAAGCTCTGTTCTCCACAAATCTGATTTCCCTAGACTCTTCCTGTTGATCAAAGTATTGCCCAGTGATAATGCTGAGCAGAAACTGGCTGCTGGATGCAGACACGACAGCACTCAAGGTTAACAGATGTTTTCGCTTTATCAGAAGTTTTCGCTTTATCAGAAAATGATCTCAGCTTCCACCCCCTAAATTTCTCGTGCTAGGGGAAAATCAGACCAAATCAATGGAGCGGGTATTTGAGGAGTGGGAGGAAAGTTACGCTTCCTTTAAACTAGGCACCACTAAGAGCCCCAGCCAGCTCTGGCACATCCATCCCTTAAATGCTGTGAGCTTTCAGGATGGGCAAAAGCTGTTTTCCTCTCTGTCTTACTCCACAGCATGTTCAGGGCAGTTTTCAAGGCTGTTATATGCTTCCCCAGCCAGACATAACAGCTGGGCCTGGGGCCAGGAGTCCAGCTCACGATCCAGAAATGTGATTCTGATTTGGACTTTGTGATGGGTGAGGGAGCTGTGCTGAGCTTCCTTGGGGAAGAAAGGAGCTTGGCCAAAGCCTTTGTAACACAATGCAAGTGTAAACCCCAGAGCTGAAGAAGGCATAGTTATAGGAGGAGTTTAGGCCAGTCTCATTTATATCACTTGCAGCACTACTAGAACTTGCAGCTGTACCACAATTTTATTGGACATAAATGTTAATACATCAACCCTGTGTTCACAACCAGGAACCCTTTGACATATGAACCAGAGTAAATGCTTCACACTGGCCTCACAGCTGTTTGCCCCTGCTTTGGAAGAGAAAAACACAGAGAGCAAGGAAAGGGGCTCCATGCTGGTGTCCCTCTTGTGCGGAGCTCTACCCCTTGGAAAATGTAAATGTGGGAGAGTAGAGACGCAGGCAAGCACCACTTCCATGAGCACTGGCTCTTTGCTCATTCAGTGGGGTGTTAGGTGGTTGGGGACAGTGAAATTCCATAAGTCAGGCTGCCAAAGCTTGGTGACACAGCTGTAATTATTTGAGCTGTTTGCAGTTTGTTAATTTTCTTGATTGTTATATGATTATATAAGTAATCTGTTCTTCATTATTTATTCCTTATTCTTCCAACTTCCTCAGGAAAGAAAGGAACAAGAGAAATTTAATAAGCAGAGAAAGGAACCTGATGTTTTTGCAAGGTCTTCTGTCCTACAGGCTCAGGACTAGAAAAAGAAAGAAAGTTCCTGAATGTATAAATAAAGATTGCAATGACTAAAAAAGTAGCTAGGATGCTGAGAAATCAGGGATATATGCCTCCCAGTTACATTGGTTTATATAGCATAGAAATAATCCCTGGTGCAGGGATGAAGCCCAAAACTCCCTACCAGGCTGCAAACCCCTGAGGTTTTGCTCTCTTCCTCATTCATTTATACTAGAACCTTGCCCCTCTAATATCACCTAGTTTGAAGAAAGAGCATGGCCATAGCTGAGAAAGTAAATGGTGGCCTCTAAACTTCTGTTTTCATCTTTTGGGATAAGTAATCACTCCATTTTACAAAAGATGGCAGCAGCAACATTTCTTTCGGAGACTGTGTTTTCACAGTGACTTGTGCCAACCTGTATGACGGGATATGAGGCTTTCACTCAGTCAGACTGAGGCATCTTGTGAGTGTGTCTCTGCATGCCGCCAAAGATCAAAAAAAAAGAAACTCATTCCCACATCAGAAGTATGCCTATTGTTTCTAGCAGGAGCACTTGTTTTTTCAGATACACACCCGGCTTTTACCATTTTGCCATTCCTTCAGTAATTCTTACTATGTGAGTAACCATGTGTTCCCATTTTAGCACTTCTCCTAAGATGTGACAGTTTACCTGTGCTGGGCTGATGAGCAGGCAAAGTGGCATTTTGGAAAATCGTGACTTTTTCCTCAGTCACAGAAATCTCTAGGAAATTCATGGCTCCACATCTGCAGGTTGAGTCTTTTATCAGAGTTATCCTCTCAGGAATCACACTTCTCACACCAGTGGGATCTTGCTCAACCTTTTAGGGTCCTAAAAAAAGAATGGATCTTTCTTTTTAATTTGCTGGGATCAGACAGGACCTGGTTATAGCTCTAGGTAGGGTATGATGTTTCATGCTTTAAAAAACAAGACCTTTATGTAGAGCAAGTACCAGGTCTGGATTCATTTACACAGTAAGACTTTACATCATTCTCTTTCTAAGCTTATCCCACTGGATTTTTGAATTCCATTTTAAAATCTTTCAAATAATTACCCTGTAATTTACGTTGACCTTAACTCCTTCTGACCTGTACTGCTACCAACAGATTACCATTCTGCAAACAAGTGGGCACAGCAGTTCTTCTGTAGAAAGGCCAGAAAAGGGATAGACAGACAAGGGAGTTAAAAACCAGAGCAGACACTGCCTTAGGACTCCCATAGAGGTTTTGTTTATCCAACAGCAAAAGCTAGTTATTAGTAATTAGCCTGCAAACCCAGCTGCCTGCTTACCCTGTACTGTAATTCTCATGATGCTTTCTTCATCTCTGGCAAAAGAAAAATACTCAGCATTCCTGTCTCTAAATAATTTTATCTTCTCTCCCACTACTGCATTTCTGTAGAATTTTATCCCAAGAGTACTGAAAAATATAAACTCTCACATGGCAGTCAAAGCTTGTATGCTTTGTACTGCTAGGCAAAGGTATCACCAGGCAGACATACTCACCCATAGGAGATACAGCACAGGTAGCAGTAATATAGGGTCTCACTATAGAAACTACTACAGTTAATGAGCTTAAGCCATCAACTTATACTAGGAAACAAGCTGTAATTTACAGTTCTGGTACTGCATTATGGATAACAGATACCTAATGAGGAGGCTCACTTCTTACTGCAAAATCTGTGGGAGTGAAGGAGAGAAGTCCGTGTTATAACATATGTAACTACAGTAATATATATGTTTATTTAAGTTACCCACAAGATAGTAAAATAGTATCCATCAAAAGTAACCAAAAGAGAGAATCCTGCAGGGAGAAGGCAAACTGCACATTTACAGCCTCCAGATCCAAAGAAGCCAGGGGTTCGCAGCAGGGCAATTACGTTTGCTAAAGGAACAGCAGCAGCCACCAGAAACAGGAGCCTTGTCTTCTGAAGTGAATGGGACTACACTGTTGTGAAGTTGGGTGGGGTGAGATGAACCTAAATTTCCTCCCCAGTTCCCCTCAGAAGGGGCAGAGCAGCCTATGCCATAAGAATAGGCTTACTCTGAGGAAGCAATGTGTTAAAAACACTTTAAACATATTTTTCCTTTCTAAGGAAGTTGCTGCTTCATTCAAGAAGAGGCAAATGAAATCTCTCCATTCAAGTCCTTCCAGGCTTCTTCCTTTTCAGTTAATTTTGGCTTTGTGACAGCTTCCCTTTCCTACTCTTTCGCTCTTTAAGATCCTGCCTCTTCCCACAGCTAGCTGTCATTGCTCCACTTTCCCTCTCTGGCTGCTGTTCAACATCTTTGTGTATACCCCAGACCACAGGCTCTACCCCACAAGTCTTTTTCTTTTCTTTCCTTTGGACTGCGCTTGCAGACTCTCATTTTACTGAAATACAATGGAAAAAGACCACTCCTGACTTTGGCTCTGATATTTATGCTACCGTTATAGAAATAGTCTGCGGAAAGACAGATGAGGCTTGCGGGTGTTTGGATTTGCACATTGCTCAGTGGAATGATTCGACACCTCCACCACAAACGCTTACTAAAAAAGCCCTTGCCGCTGTGTGCCTGGGGTGAGCAGATACTGACAGGTGGAGGCAACCAACTCTGCTGTTCCTGTCTCTGGTCCACACCATGCCACTGCTAGCAGGCTTTTACCCTCCCCAGCACTAGCTCATCCACCTCCTTCCACTTCATAATGCTGACATGCACCTATAGAGATAAAAGTTATCAAGGAATCTGAAGTTCTAATTTCACTCCAGAAGGACATTTACAGCAACTGCTGATGGCAAATGCTGGGTAATTGCCTGGAAAATGTTAAGCCTTGAGTCCAACTGAAATACATGACTCAGGGTACAAGGCTCTCATCTGGCATTCCAGCAGCATGAAAATGACCAGTTTACATAGGCCTTCAAGAGAATTTTTACCCACTACTTGGATGTATCTGGGATATTGTGGAAAAATCGGGTTGAAAAAGTTTTGCAGAAGCTCTTAGTTGAATCAAGGCACTGTCATTGTACCCACAGATGATGCACTTCCAGCCTGCTGGACCACACTTTTTAATGACTACATATGGGATCTGGATATGAAAATATTTTGCTATATTAGAAAAAAATTTTCCCTTCTATGAAATCACGTGTTGAAGCATTCTTATGAATCACAAAATCAGTTTGTCCTTAATTTATCTCTCAGCTATTTCTCCGGACACTATTTAAAGTAAAAAAAAAAACAGAAATTTTGATTTAGATACTTTTTTGGCTTTGTCTTTCTTCACAGAACCCTAGTGCTAGCCCAAGGACCATAAATTTTTCCATTCAAAATGCTTGATTTATACATGCAAAATTAATAATAATTCTTTTATTCAGTTAAAACAGAAACATTATGATGATAACCTGCTATAACTGCGGGAAGCAAATTATCTTGGTTTTGTGAAGTGCTATGAAATTCCGAAAATATCATAGAATCATAGAATAGTTAGGGTTGGAAAGGACCTTAAGATCATCTAGTTCCAACCTCCACTGCCATGGGCAGGAACAACTCCCACTAAAACATATCATCCAAGGCTATGTCCAACCTGGTCTTGAACACTGCCAGCGACGGAGCATTCACAACTTCCCTGGGCAACCCATTCCAGTGCCTCACCACCCTTACAGGAAAGAATTTCTTCCTCATATC
>JANRGW010037387.1:42280-53771 GCA_024733675.1 Psilopsiagon aymara
ATCCTCTCTTTTAGATAAAGTATTTTCTCTCTTTCAGCCAATAGCATCATTTATATAATACTAACATTTAACATCTTATCAAGACCATGAATCAACACTTATACAGAGGCAAATTCACAGGTTTTACTAGGAAAATGGAGCAGTGTATCCATTATTTCATATTTTTAATCTCTTCTTCAGTATAAAATACAGTGAGATTGTGAAAACTAATTCTGAAGAATACAACTGCCTCTATAAATAAAGGAATAAACTTCTGACCCAATTAACATCCTCACTGTGATGTATAATTTAGCATCATCTCATCTTTCAAGAGTTTAATGTAACCATCACAAAGATTAAGAAACAAGTTTTGGATTCACAATAATCTAAATGCCATGGTGATGTTTTATTTTTACATGAAAATGCAACTTAGAGGATATTTTGACTTGAGACTCTCGATTTGTACCTCTAAAATTCAGTGTTTAATATTATGCAGTTGTTATTTATTTGGTAATACAGTAGGTTGTCATAAACTTCAGAGCTTAAATACTTACAAAACATGTTATCATTTAGTATGTGTTCTTTGTTGATTTGTGTGATCAGAGTTTACATTAAATAATCTGAAAAATGTGACTTCATTATGAAAGATCTACATAGAACTAATAATTAAAAATAAAATAAAATCCATGCATTTAAATAAAATGTGGATTTAAGAAAAAAGTTACCTATAACTTTGTATTAGGATGTCTACAAGAACACATCATTTTCATCTCTTATCTATGTTGCAAGAACTCAATTTATGATATCTAGCCAGAAATCCATTGTAAGAAACTAATGCAAAGGACAACCATTTAACTCATACCTGATTGACTGCATATAACAACTTGTGCTACCGAAAATCACTAGTAAGAAGTTGTACTATAGCTTTTGAGAAAGGAAAGAAGGCAGTTTTAAAACTTTAAAAAGCATTTTACAGGGTTGATAGCTTTTCCAAACATCTAATACTAGAATTTGGTGATGTTATAAACTATGTTAAAATCACATTCACAAATCCTTCTCTCCTACCTTCTCTATTACTCCTATTCCAATATGCTTTGCATTTTATTAAAGAACTTACCTGAACTGAACTTGGCACAAAAACGTAAAGCCCAGAGTAAAACACTTGCACAGATAAGGGCAATGAAAAAACCAAAACAAAAATGAAACCAACAAGCCATCAATCCCCTCAATGCGAAAGAGCCACCTATAAAAATAACTTACAAAATTATAAAACTGAGAATTAAATGTTGAATTAAACTAAGCTTCAGCAACACAATGCAGGGAGTCTTTTTAGGCATTTTGCATACACACAAAAATGCAAGTGGACAATCATATAATTCTGCAGTGTAAAAGGGAAAAAATGCATATAATTATTGATGTGTTCATATACACACATACCCATACACACATCTGAGCACACAGATGCAACAGGAAACAAAAACCTCAACAGATCAGCTTAAGCAAACAATGATTTCTGGTTGCAATATCCTATACAGTATTTTGCAGAATATACCTTTAGTCTCTTTTGAGGTACAGCATCCCAATCTATAGATCTGAACCATCGATGTCTCTTCACATCATCTGCTCCATTCTTGAAAGACAAAAATAAGTATTTAGTAAGTTGCATGTACGCCAAACATCATAAGAACTGTGGTATCAAGGGAGACTACTGGTCTGTGCAACCTTTTTTTCTTTCCTTAGGTAATAATCATTAAAAGATTCTACAGGATAAATTTTCATTTCCCTAGCAGGCCCCTAATTCCAGCAAAAAGATCCAAATTTCTCCATTCTTCTGACTCAAGGAAGATCGCAAAACCATTCACTGCAGTTCCATCCACTTCTGTTTTCTCCAACATTTTAGAGAAAGCCTCTAATTCTTACACTAATTAAAAGAAAAATAACTGAATTTGATGGTTTCTTAAATAAAAATCTCATCTGGCAAGCACATGGTTGTATCAAATATTACAGAATTTAGTGCTGACAACAAGAGGTTTTCAGTACTGTTACAAAAGTAAATATATAAAAGCATTTGTTTTCATTTTAGATATATGGTTAAAAGCGTATTTGTCTTGTAATGATTATGCTCCCTGGGATGACTATTTTGACAATGGACATAAAAACTAAAAATGCTTTGGTTTTGTTTTGCTTCCCTTCTTCTTTTCCTTCCCCCTTCCCAGGATGAAATTTGATTCAATCACAGGTTCATTTGTCAGGCAGTAAACACTGGAGAAAATCAGATGGTTCTCTACCTCAGGCCTGATCACAGCACAATTGCAATGCACACGCAAAGCTCATACCACACGTAGCTCCATGAAACGAAGCGTATCATACCTTTGGGTTTTTTTTTTTTTTTCAGATTTATATGGAGTGGGACCTATCCACATGCACATCCAAAGATTCAACAAGAAGAGTACAATTTCTCACCTAGTTCCCTCAAAAGCAGATCTTATTGAATGCTTCATCAGAAAATGTCCAATGGGTTTTAAGTCTTTTTAAACCAACTGTGATTAAGTCAGACTTGAGACTGACTTACTGCCCCCACCCAAAATTCTGCTTATAAATAGAACTATCTTTGATTCTAACATTTTTGCCAATTGTAGGGACAAATTCCCAACAAATCAAACAACTGCAGACTTAAAAAAGGAAATAAAAACCAAACCAAACCAAAACACAAAAGCAAAAAAACCCAAACAAAACCAAAAGCCAACAAAATACCCCAGCCAAACACATTTCCTAAAATCCATGTTTGAATAAATCAAAGTTTGGTTTTGTTTTTCTTCAGAATTGTCAAAAGATATAAAACCTTTCACTGGCTGATATCTTTCTAAATTTTAGCTTATGAAAGTTTGGGTTTAATCCCCCTGCAGACCCCCCAAAACACTGCAAAGGATTCTGAAGGACAAGAAAAACATTTATTTCCTAGCTTTTCTTACCAGTCTAAGTTCGTGCTATAAAAGGCTATGAAAAGGACCTTTGGGGGACAGGTTCTAGCATCTATACTTATATATAATTGTTCATTGTACAAAAAAGCAAAGCTGTAACCTCCTGCCCAAGGAAATGGAAGTTTTAGCTGTTTCTAAAGAATTAAAACACTACACAAGTTAATTTAGGTACCTGCAACACTCTAAACAAAGCTAACAAGTCAATGAATAAAGGATTAAGGTGTGGTTTAGCTAGCCTGTTAAAGCACCTGAGTTAGCTCACATGCAGCTAACTTGTCAATGCACTACCAACTATAGCTACTGCACAGCTGCAAAATCAGCTAAGCTCCTAACACAGCTGTCATCTTCTGTGCCTTACAAGTAGTATCAGATCAGGACATCTGGCAGAATTCAAGAGACTGCTTTGTGTTCCATCTTGACATATCACAGATACAGTTGTATTTCTGGGGTAGGCTGGAATGCTACCTGAGATGCGAGCATATTTTTGACTAGTAAGCTACTGCTTTCAGAAGTCTATTCAGAATAGGATTCTTCTTGGTGCAAGACTATCTGACTGGGCTTAATCAGCCCCATCACTAAACTACCAGGACGATGACCAAACATCATGGTACAACAACCCTTATTTAGCTTAAAATAATCTTTAAGCTTCAAATCTGATAAGTGTTCCTGGGATTAAGCAGCTCCAAAGGAAGAATCAAAGAAACTGCAGGACTTAGCACCAAGTCTTCAAATTAATCAGCAAACAAGTATGGATTCTTTTGGTCTTTTTTTTTTTTTGTTGGAGGAGGGAGTGAGGAGGGAAGAAAACCATCATGAAGGATATACAGCATTAATCCAAACAAACAGGAGCATGATTTCCAGAAATACAGAGTTAAACTCCACATTTAGGATCACACAACCAAAGTAATGTATGAGAAAAAGTGTCTCAATTTCATGTTTATAAAAACAAAAGCCATAGAAGAGCTGTTCTAAATCTTTCCTACAGAATTCTTTCAAACTTGTGCTTTGTTCTGTTACATTTTATACTGACCTTCATGTTTCCTAATCGTCTTGTCCTGTCAACTACAAGCAGCTTCTTAATAAGGTCTCTGCAGTAAAAAAAAAAAAAAATACATGTTCTCTGTTAAACAAAGGCAATTGATATTTTACTGTCATACAAAATATTACAGAATATGAGCATACTTCCCTTTGACTAGCTAATACTGTGTATAATTTACCCACTCATTTCCTTCCTATTTTAGACATTCAAGAATGAACAATAAAAAGGAATAACCTGTTCTAAAAGGGTCTTGCAGAATTTTTGCAAGTTCTTTTTAAACTCTTTCAAGAAACAAAGGAGAAAACTCTCTCTACGCCCTCAAATAGCACCATATTTTTCTTTGCATTTTTGTGTTTTGCTGGGCATTCAAAATCTCAAAATTTATCTCAAGCCTATCCGGCAGAACACAACTCTAACTTATATAAAATTCTGTGACTTCTAAATATTCAGATAAACCATGGAAGAGCCAGTCATCTGCTTAAAACTAGTAACATCTATAAGGTTTAACTTAATTGAAAATCAAAAGCCTTCCCTGAAATTCTAGTTTATTGAACAGTTCTACATAAAGCTAAATAAACATTTTAAAAGATGAATGTAAGTTTAGAGACATAAAGGATTTCGATTTTAATAGCAAAGAGCTTTAAATATTAAGCACCAAAAAATACCAACATAAATCAAAGCAAGTATCACACAGTCAGCTTGGTTACTTATGAGTTGAGAGAAAACTCTGGCTCCACATTCCTATGAACAGTTACTTTTTATCTCAGTGATTACTTTGATACTCACAGCATTCTGGCCTCATTGCAGAAAGTATCAATGACAGAAATGAAACAAAGTTTAGCCATCTTTCTTCTTTCTACAGCCTCGAATAGACCTGAGAGATGTAATACTGCACAAAATGCTGGAGAACTACAAAGCACGGCTATTTCAAATTTTTAATTTGCAGAAAGTTAAAAAAGCCCCAGCAGCTTTAGCTACAGAAAATGTAAACATATTAATGACACACCTGCACCTCTCCATCGCTAACTGTAACATCTACTAACCCAGAAAAAAAAGAATAAATCAGTATTCTGTCACCAAACCTTGAAATCACGAAAGTGTATGCACGAAGAATACATGAACTGAGAGTGAATGTGCTGGACTGTTTGAAAAGCTGTTGTATTTGGCAGGAATATAGTTCTAAAATTCAACTGGAAAAATATTCAATTGGCAGATAAAAAGAGAATAAAAAAGTCAAGGTAGAAAGCAATTTTTAAAACTCTTGTGATCATTCCAGCCAATCAATGTTTGGATTACATGAAATCATATGACTGACTCCCTTTTACAGTCACCTTTACAGAAATACCTCTTTTCAGTCTTTGCAGAGAAGACTATTCCTTATGGAGAAGGCTACAAGAATGGCTATAAGCAGACTTTAAAACAGATGCAGGACTAAAAAGAAATCCAGAAACCCAGAACTAGATTCACAGGCTCTATGACCAAAGGTAAACATGGAGTTTCCTGCCCCTATATAGCCAGAAAACACAAAATGGATCATTCATTCTTGGCTTCCTTCAAAATTTTATCTTAGAAACAACAATTAAAGGATGACTTTGCTCAGTGATACTGTGTTGTCATTAAAGATTAATACATTTGCCACATTCAAAAGAACAAATGTCCATTTAATTGAAACAAGTAGTAGATAGTTTAGTGATTCTTTATTACAAAGTTTCTAAAGAATAATTCAGAAATTAACATGTTAAAAGTCCATCTGACAGATACACTGCACTCTGTATTTGGGGACTGAAATTCTACATTAAGGTCTTTCTAGACCAGTTATCATTTAACTGCAGCACTCACGTTTGACTTGGTATTTTCCAAAACTGCCTTTGCTAAGAAAGGCTCACAGAAAGAAAAAAAAACCCCAAAAGCCAAAATAACAAAACAAAGCAAAAAAAACCAAGCAAAAAACTCCCAAAATAACTTATAAACTCATTAGCGGCCAAGGAAATAGGTGGATCATAATTATTATGTTTTATCAGAAATGAAGTAAAACAAAACTCCACCAACAGTTTTATTTGTTAATTTCTACTTGATTAATTTATCATCATCATGCAGAAGCTGCTTTTCAGAAGAACTGAAAGAATGGTCAAATATGTCAAGGACTTCATGTATATAGGACAAAAGCCTTAGAGAAAACCTCTGATCATATTGCAAGGCAGCTAAAAAAGGGACACAGTAATGAAAAATGGGAAGAGATGTTGGCTCAGTCTAGAAAGAACAGCACTTACGCAAGACATATAGCAACATGCAGCAGGAGAGAAAGCAAAAGTTCAAAAGATTAAAAGTATGGGAGGGATGGGGGCAGGCAGGTAGAAAAATACCAGGCTTATGTAATACATCTAGGTAGAAAAGTTTTCTCAGAGTCCAAAAAGGAAAATACTTTTGCTGTGCAAGACCAGTGTTAAACTTCAATTATTATAAACACTATAGAGCACTAATACTTCAGGCATAGCCTGAATGGGACAGGACCCAAGACAGTTTTCAACCTTGCTGAGATACCAACTGATAGGGAGGAAGAGAGAAAGCAATCAGGATACTAACAAGCTCAGAAGCAGACTATCTTCTTAGGACAGAATAATCTTGGCACTTACTTTAAGCCAACGGCACAGAGATGTCAAGATTATCCAGTTCTGCATATTTTGATTTCAAAAGACAGGTTGATGTAACAAGAGAGATACCTTATGCTAACAACTCACTGCAGAAAGCAGGTGAAACAATGCAAATGAATGAGATCACCCAAAATTGATATGTGAAAAGAGGAAAGCCAAAGCTAGAATCTCAAGAGACCCCTCAAAGGCAGGATGCAATGGGAATGAGCTGCCAAGCACACACTGAAAGAACAACTGAATAAGAAAAGCTGGGAAAGAGGTGCATCAACAACTATGTTGATTAATGTACCCTACAGCTCATTGGCAGTCGTATCTAGAATGAAGAGCAAAACATACATATGCATGCTTACTACCATAACTAGGAAACTTCACAGCACAAGATATCTTCTGGATAGTAAAAAACAGTGTTGTTCTGTGAATGCTGAGCATAAATAGAAGCCAACAGATTCTCTACTTTTAAATGCTTTCTCCATGTTAGACAGGTTGTTAATGATAATTACCTAATTTGAGCTATTCATCTTCTGGGCACACTTTTACACTTTAGTGCACACAATGTTATGTGAGATACTCAGTTTTCTTCCCAAGACAGACTGGGTTAGGAAGATCAGACAATGAGGCTACACTAAATTGAAAAGTCTCAAGATCGTAAGGGAAAACTCTGTTAAGAGCAGACACAAATATGAAACACTAATCAGAATATGGTCATGTAGATGTGCTTGATTCAGTGCAGCTGATGATTCCGTGGAGGCTTAAAAAATCTTCCTCAAATGATTATCTTTGCAAAAGAATTCATAAAAGGTCAGCGTAAGTTGGATAGATCTCATTAGAAGTGCTGCACAACATTTTATCTATTGTCTTGTGGTCATATGTAAGTGACATATCTGAGGTCACTTCATCAAAATAACTTCAATGATTAACCTGGAAATGTAATAAAAATTTTCTGTCTTAATCACCTCTGCTTCTGATTGCACTTCCTCTATTCTAACATTTACTAAAAAATTTCATTACTGGATTTTTTAAATGGGGATAAAAGCATTTCACCTGCAATATGCCTATGACAATTGCAAAATACTATGAATAAAATGCATATATGAATATTTAATACTGCATACTGAACTGGGGCCCTGCTGTCAGAAGTGGAAGTTGATTTTACACTGGAACTTGTGAAGTATCAAGAGTTTATTCAGGTAGTTACATTGAGAGTGCTTTAACTGGTACATATGCATACAAAGGAACAGTTTAGTGTTTGCTTCCTGCTCTCCTAATTGTTGCTCATATTAAATTATCTATCTCCTCATATTTCTCCTCTTTTCTTTCTGCCAGGCACTAACCTGATACCAATAAGCTCTGTCAAAGGTGGTACAGCATTTAATATTCTAAAATATGCAGAAAAGTAAGAAGTGCAGATACTATCTTAGAACCATATCTCTAGTCTGAAGTCTACCAAAGACATAGCTTTACTTGGACTGCAAGAATAAATGTAATCTAAAACATTTTCCAGCATGGTGCTTGTCATGGTTTAAGCCCAGCCAGTAACTCGGAAACATGCAGCTGGTCGCTCACTCCTCCCCCTTTCCTCCTTCTTCCTCTCCCTGCTCCTGGGAGGATGGGGAAGAGAACTGAAAAAATGTAACTCCCACAGGTTGAGATAACAGTCCCGTAACTAAGGTACAGTACAGAACAACTACTGCTACCATCAGTAATAATAACGATAAGGGGAAAAACAAGCGAAGAGAATACAACTGCTCACCACCCACTGACCAATACCCAGCCTGACCCAAGCAGCGATCTAGCTCCGGGTAACTGCCTCCAGTTTATATACTGGGCAACATGTATTGTGGTATGGAATACCTTTTTGGTTAGTTTGGGTCAGGTGTCATGTCTCTGATTCGTCCCAGCTTCCCCTCCTCCCTGGCAAAGCATGACACTGAGGAAGTCCTTAGTCAGAGTAAACATTACTTAGCAACAACTAAAAACATTGATGTTATCAGCGTTGTTCCCAAGCTGAAAGTCAAAACCACAGCACTGCACCAGCTACTAAGAAGGATAAAAATGACTGCTACTGCTGAACCCAGGACAGCATTTTACAAAACCTTCTACAAAGTTCCTTTAGGAACAGTACTAAGGAGGTGCATAGAATATAAAAGACAGTGTTGGGAGTCATGGACTTACTTTACATATAAATCCAGATGCCTTGGGAAATCTATTTTGCCAGCAAGAATCTTCTGATATATACCAAATGGATTGTCATCAAAAAATGGAGGAAACCTATTTCAAAACAGCAAAATTTTAGAGGTTATAAAAAGAATTTCCCAAAACCTTATACACAGTATTACATTATAGTAATTCCCCTCAGAAAGCACTGATTATATAGTTATTTTTGGTAGGGCATCATTAATCAAATACCAGCTTGAAGAATAACTTAAATCTGCTATTGCAAATTTGAAAAAAAAAAAAAAAAAAATTATGCAATATATTGAATACAGAACTAAAACTGAAATATTACGATAGAGGTTTTTGTTACATTAGCCCAGTAATTAATCAACTATGAAACATATTTCAGTGTTAAAATGTTTTGCCTTTATCTATAAAACCCTATGGTATACTTTCCAAAACAACATTGCCATTTTTGATCTTGCGCTATTACTGCAGACATACCCTTATTCACTAGTTTCGAAAGCATCCTCATATGAATAGATTGTCCAGTTCAGTTCATAATTGTACTTCTTGAATTCACGCATATATCTTGTTAGAGAAGCTTTGAAAGAGACAGACTGTTCAGAACTTGATATTCACTCAAAGTGCAGCTGTCTTTCAGTGGGGGACACATAAAGTACTTTATTTCATAATCTTCCCAAGATGATCAAGATGCAAGCAAAATTCTAAACTTAGAATTGTCTAGAACATTCATGAAATTATGAGCAAAGAGTACTTGTTTTACAGCTCCAGTAAGAATCAAGAGTATTTTCTGTTGTGCTTTGTTTTCTAATATAACACATCCCCTGATTACTGCAAGACACTCAGAGTATGGGTGCATCATCACAGTTGGTATAAGCAGCTTAGCCAACAGTTTTTCAAAGTGGCAGTCACCTTTTTAGAAGTTACCACCAGAAACCTGTTAGGGGAATGAAATAACTAACTACTCATTCACTAATCTCAGACCCACCTTAACTTCCATAACATGACCAAGCATCCCTTTTACTACGCTTCTGTCTCAAAACCCCTATAGAATAAAGGCATTTTGAGTATCAACCATATTAATAACTTCCAACCACTACTAAAATCCAATGTTTAAAGTATTCTCAGATATCCATCAGTAAAGAAAAGCTGTCTGTGTGAATTAAGGATAAAAAGCTAGTACTATATTCTGTACACTACTGTGGTGTAAAATCAAGAAGAACAAGTACGTACAAGTTTTTACCTATTTACAAATGGTTAAATTGTTCTTTCCCACTCTGAAGAACTGAAATTACTATGTCTAGAAGTCTTCTGAGAAATTTAAATCACATTTGGCCCTACATTAGTTTAATGGCAAGACTGCTTAAAGTGTATTTGAACTGTATGCAAAATGAGAACAGCTTTGAAAGATTACATAGTTTTCTTATGGACAAAACAACTTTGAAACTACTTGTAAATGTCTATTTTCAACACAGCATGGCTTTTAGACAAAACAAGACAAGTATTGTGCTGGAAACTACCTAATAAATCAACAAACCCCTCCTTGAGTTTCAGACTATCCTCACACCGAAACACAAACAGCTGCCTTTTTGCCACCGACAGAAAAGCTGCAAAAAAAGAAATAATAAAAAAAAATCTCTGCATATGGGACAACAGCTGCAAACCATTCCTTTTGCTAACTTCTGCATAACAATGGCACCCACACTGGTCTCAAAGATAACAGATAGTTTTAGTACTGAATATGGGAAGTTGTAAAAGCTCGAAGGAAAACACACAAATCAGAGAATGCAAAACTGTAGACAGGAACAATTAGCTACCTGAAATGACAGACCAGCACATCATATATGATCACCAAAGCAAAACCGAGAAACACAAAGCCCTTATTAAATCAGTTACCTACATATGTGATGACCGTACAATTATGACCTAATGTGAAATAACAAGCTTATTTTCCTCTATGACATATTTTAACAGAACACATTTACTCAAAAAGATCTTGCAATTATTTCTACGCACAGTTTGTCTAGCTTGTTTAGATTAACTCTATGAACTTGGTACTACTCATCTGCGCTGTAAAGATTTCTTCTCACCTATGGTTCTCCCTGTTTTTCTATATTTTATTCTTTCTATTCTTTTATTTTACTATCTTAAACCTGAACAGACTTTGCCTTAAATATAGTGTGTGCAGATTTAGAATTCCATGGGCCTATAGAGATTAAGTCAGAGAAATAAGACACTGCAGAACAGGAAAGTGTGGTTTTGTTTGTTTGTTTTTAGAGAGACCATTTCCTTACACACACATCTACTAATTATTTTCAATTGCTTTGGGGGTCAGAGAGAGTAACTTCAGGAAATAGCTACCAAATGTCTTCAGTAACTTGCAGATAACAGTTTAGTTTTGAAGTCAAGTTTTGTTCACCTTCGAGTAATTTTCAAATCTTTGAATTTCAAGGGATTAAGTTACCAAGGACTGGTTTTGCATAAAAGTCTTGATAGTAAATACCAAGCCACATCTCGAGTTGGTGATGAAGAGTCATAAAACACTACCGCCAACTATAGCAAAAAGCTGATAAAATGCTAAAAGCATATGCCCGATGCCACAACCTGCCCTCCCAAAGAAATCACATAAGCTACAATCTCTACCCTTCTCCAACCTCCCAAAC
>JANRGW010037387.1:53818-66749 GCA_024733675.1 Psilopsiagon aymara
AAAAAAAGGAAAGGAAAAAAACCAACAAAAACCCCAAAACCAAACAAAAAAACACAGGCAAACTTAATAGAGTCCCTGTCCCAGCTTTGGATAAGGATTCCACCTGAGCACTAAAAAGTAAAAAGAAGCATCCAATCATTACAAAGAACATGTCTGCACTAATACTGTAGCAAAATCATTACAAAATCACTTGCAGCAGACAGCTGCTCCATCAATTGGCCCATATAAGAACTCAGATGCCTTCCAGAAATGTGTAATTTGTTTCTATTTATTAATAGTCTCTATAACCAAACTGTTTATGTTAAGCTGGGGGGAATCCAAATCTTACCCCTTCACAGACACGAAGAATCCCACATATAAGTGACTGCACCTGCTCCTTATTTTATGAAGAATATACATCAGTCATATTTCAGTAGAATAGACATATCAGTCATACTTCAGCACCCCGCAGTCTTGAGGTCTCAATGACTCCAGAGACGAGATCTTACTTGAGTAACACCTGTAGCCAGCATGTTAACTTTGGAAACCATGTTTCTATTACTGCTCTAGTAGGAAGAATCCCATCAACAGCTCTGTAAGGTGCAGAAAGGAAAATTGCACAATATCCACTTACACTGAGGACTATACAGACCAAAGAGAGTGGTCCCACCAAAACCTGTGGCAGGGAACGTAAATCACTCAGACTATAGCTGGCAGACTGCAGCACCTGCAGTCATGTTGCAGCACCAGACACTCATCTACAGTCTTCATGCTGTCTGGGAGTAAGATTAGTGTTAAAAAGGCTGCTGGGAATCTCTTGCTCCTTTCATCCCACTGAGGAGGCCCTTGACCAGCTTGGGCCACTCACCCTTACAGAGACTGGAGGCAGAAATGTGAAGCCTGGCTTCTGCACAGATCAGCCTACGTAAAGAATGACTTTTTGTTAGACAAGGCAGCCAAGCCTGCCTGGGTCAGTAGGGAACTATTTGTACATTTTTATGCCTTTTCTGCCTAGAAATCGCCTTGAGGTTCAAAGTCAATGCATATACAAGCCTTCAGGATATTAAGAAAGCAAACAGTGGGCAACAATGCTGTCTTGCGATCAAGTTTTGATGCTATTGGGTGGACTTCTTCAGAGCAAACACACACGATGGATTGGAGCTCCAAAGTGATTTGCCCATGAGGGGTACTGTCTCTCTGGGCAACTTGACAAGCTTGTCCAAACACCAGAAGTCCCCAAAGTTACCCTGAACTGACAGTACTGTACGGAGAACAGAAAGAATAAATCCATGCAAAGATGTTTCAATTCCAATCACTTCATGGGACTGCAGATCCAAAATGAAAGCCCACAGAGGCAACACAACACACGCTGAGGGAGCAAGAAAGTACAGCGGCCTAGTACCAAAAACATCCTAACTATGAAACTAAAACTGTTGTTACTGATATTGATACTGTGTTTCTTTCAAAGCCATAAAAACCCTGCTTTCATCGGCATTTAATCCACTACATTGACCATGGCAAAACAGATTTCTGTCAAAATGCCCACTCTTTTTCTAAGTATCTTCAAATGATACAGCAAAGGCAAAAAAAGAAAAACACGCAGATGCCTTGCTCAGTACACAAGCAAAATTACATGTTCTCCCTACCTAAACCAGTCATTTAAACAGTATTCAAAATAGCATTTCTTTTTTGAAATCAGAGCGAACTGACAGTTAATTTTATCTACCCAACACTTAAAGTCAGCAGCAGTCAATTACATTAATGCCAGAAAGTCTCTATTCAGTTTGAATTTGTGTCTTTCAGAAACACTGCTTATCAAGCAAGTTCCAAAACATGAGAAGTAGAGTTTGAGCAAACTGATTTCCAAATAGGCATTTTAAGCTTTTCCCTGTTCATTTTTCCTTCTTTTTTTTTTGTTTTGTTTTGGTTTTGTTGTTGATTTAAACAAACTGAGTGATCAGTAGTAATACAAGCTGTACTAGGAAGTCTTCCTACTTGCCACAGTGCATTTTGGATGACTAAAACTCCCACTGGAAATATGATTTCACTATGCTAGAAACTAATTACAGAAGTTTCAAAAAAACCTGGTTAATCCTCACCTTCACCCTTTAAATATAAAGGATATTGCATATAAAAATCTAAACTTCAACAAAACCTGGATTTCAGAAAACAGATAAGGAAAAGCGCACCTGTTAAAAGTCTCAGATTAAAAAAAAAAAAAAAACCAAAAAAAACCCACAAAAAAAACCCCAACAAAAAGCAAAATCAACCATCAAACTAAATCCAAAAAAATCCCTTAAAAAACCCCATAACAGTAATGACACATTTTCTTTTGTACACCTCCCTAGTTCCTTTCTTCAGGAAATGAAACTCTAGTATCAATAATAAATTTAGCCCAAATTTGCTATTCTGAATATCATAAACACAACCAGCAAAGAATTCTGTATTACTTTATTGTATAATATTGCTGTGATATAGTAATCATTATCACTTACCCTGACAGCATCTCAAAAACAAGAATTCCTAGAGCCCACCAATCCACAGCTCTTCCATGGCCTTTGCTTTGTATAACTTCTGGTGCAAGGTACTCTGGAGTGCCACAGAGGGTCCATGTCCTGGGAGGAAAAGAAGAGGAAAAAAAAAAATAAAATAAACAAGCACATACTAACCTGAAACTGAAATAGTAGTACCAGAAAAAAAAAAAAAAAAAACGTCAAACTGAAACAAAAAACACATACATAGGAATCTCCCAACATATGCCTATGTATTTACTGGATCTAGATACAAGAGAAAAAAGAAAGACCTTTAGAAGACCTAAAAACGAGTGCTTCGATGAGGATCTCCAATTCTCCTATAATTGAGATATGAGGAAATAAAGAAACTTCCTGTCTGCAGGAAGTACCTATGTACAGTTTGCTGACTCTTGGCATGGTACTTAATATATTAGGCTATTACATTGCCTCGAAATTAACAGCGGTTGCCACCCTGTGAACTGCAAGCCCTGGGATTTCATGCAGTACTTCTGATAGGCTCAGCAGAAGGCAAGCTTATTAGCATATTCCAGCAAAAAGAAAAATCTTTCGTTTGGAAAAACAAAGGCAAGAGCACAAGACAAAAAAGTAGTAGTTTAAATCAGTAAATAGCTGCAGACATACACAGGATTCCTTTCACAATTTAAGCAACCTTCTTCAAATGGTATTGAAATGTTGCCTGTTATCACTTTAAAAAGAAAATATTTTTATATTCAATTGTTTAAAATATTTACAAGGTGTAGCTAAGCAAGTGCAAGATATGTAATACTATTTTTGATATATTTTACAGTCATTTTTCAGACATAGCTTCCTTAATATAAGCTCAGGATATAGACCTGTTCTATTGCTATTTAAATGAAATGTGCATTTAAGTTCTATAAATTCATAAAATAAATTGAAACTAAGCAGTTAAAGTTTACAAAGACCAAATTACATTTTGAAACAAAGAATATTCAGAAACCATTTCTTTGAGAAATGTGAACTCTTCCTTCTAAAATATACCCATGAAGAATCTGCCTGGCATCACTACCTTATGTTTAATATGGACTAGAGAAAAAAAAGTGCTTTCACTCTGAATAAGGTACACTTCCCTAGGCTGGCACTCAGAAGGTGGAACTGTGGAAAAGTACAGTTTAAGAGAGGATGAAACAAGAGCGCAGAACAGGAAAGAAAAAGGCATACTGCATTTTAAGAAGAGTTCTAGTAAGATAGGACAAAGAATATAGTGACAAAATTAACTGTCACTGCACATAATTTCTAACTTGCAGAAAAAAAACCCTCTAATTGTTTTATCTGTGAGAGCAGGTAGAATCTTCTCCAATCAAACTGGTAATACAATCCTAGAAAAATGTATTAGATTGAATAGCAATCACTTCCAGAAGTCATACATATTCCTTTCAAAACCTGATTTTTCCTACCCCTATTCTGCTAAACTTAACAAATCTTTTTCCTAACCCTGAATGGATATTCAAGATGCACCTTATGGAATCTCAGATTGTCAACATTTTTTTTTTGTTGTTGTTGTTTTCTCTTTAGTCTCTGGTTTTTCACACTTTAGCCTTGATGCATAAAAATACTTAACAACAAGAAAGAGGAGATGTACAGTCAGTCAAGACTTTAAATGAAGGTTTATGATGCACAGACTTGAATTTCTTTAATCTTGGTTTTAATATAGTTTTAATATGGCAAACCTTGGTTTTAATAAGCTAAATTACTCCAGGTAAACTGTAAGAATGTGTTGGACAACACTATGTATGGTTCTTGAAAATACATTCAATAGTGTAAATAATCCATGCTTAATTTTCATCATAAAAAGGTTGCATATTTTTTACTGCTAGAAAACATAAACTCTTTTTGCAATCTAAGCATACTTAGGAAAAGTCTTATGTACAGCACTGCTTTACACACTACTGCCATCTAGCAGTTGTTCAGATAAGGACTAGGTAATTAAGAAAAAGCAGCGACGCTTTGCTGTCTCTTAAAACAAAATAACCCGTTTATTACAGGGTTTTACACGGATGTATTACAGTCCCTTATCTTAATTTTTATTGATACTGATTTAGCCAGCTCTGCAAATAAAGTAGCTGGCAGTTCTACTCTATTTGGGAAGAAGGGGTGTACAAATGAAGCAAATAGAGCAGGCATGTAACGTTTTAATGGACAAGCTAGATGGTTTACAAGGCAATGTTCCACAATGGTCATCCTTTCCTCCTCCAAAATTGCCAAAACTATGAAACCACATATTCAGCAAAAGTGCAGTCTGTGGTGGTTTTCATTCCTTATCAAGGTCATATACATAAAATTTGACCACGACTTCCAGGACCTCCATAATTTGCTGGTGACAGTGTATCTAAAATGATCTTCAATTACAGTGCAGGTTAATAATGAGATCTTTTCTTTCAAGCAAAAGGAAAACACAAATTAAGGAAATGACAATATAACTTGAAGACCCCCAGTTGCACTAGGAAATACAGTTTATTACCACCATCTACTTAATTTCAATCAATAAATTTATGTTTACTAACTACACAAAAAATTGAAGAAGCTCAAATTCTTTGTAAAGCTGTGTACTTGTGCTGTAAGGTCATGACTTCCTCATTTGTTAGTCATTAAACAAACTAATATTTTTGAAAATAAATCAAGCAAGATGAATTCATCTTTTTATGGAATTCGAGTTTGTTGGATTTTGTTTGTTTTTCTTTCTTGTTTGTTTTTGTTTGGTTGGTTTTTTAACTTTTGTTTGATTGTTGGTTTGTTTGGGTTTCTTATCATTACTATTTCATGACTGTTGCATATTCATCAGAAATTCCACACAATCTTTTTGGAGATAAATTGGAAAGCACAAAAATAAGAATAAACCGTGTCATTCAAACTACTACAAAAATAAGTCTATTGCTCTGGGTTTTCAAGAAAAAAGCTGAAGGCAAGCAATAGTTAATAAGTTTGAACATTTAATTTTAAAACATGAAAATAAACCAAAGAATCTACTCTGGTCACTAAGATAAGCTATAAAACAATATTTGCAGGACTTTTTAACAGTATTATTTGAAGAAGTTAAGTCTTTACATTTAACATATTTTAGCATCCTACACCATTCAGCTTCCACCTCTGCAGCCCCTGACAGGCTTCTCATGCACAAGCTGGAGATTAACAACAATGTACTGTTTGGCATTCTTGTCCGGAAGTTTCTTCATAATTATAGTCAGTGGAAATTGCTTTGCTTTCAGCCCACAAACAGCGACAAATAATACACTTTGAAAAGAAGACTTGCGTGTCTTGTTTTCTTTTTTGTTTTGTTTTCTCTATTCAATCCACTCTATGGAACAGTCATGAGGCAAAACCATTTTCAGTAACAGGGCAGAAGCATCCCCTATGTCTTTATGATTAATCACTTCTCAAGTTTCTAGGAAGACTTTCACAGTTTAACAACTGAGGGATTTTTTTAGGAATTTAAACTGAACAAACTAAATTTAACAGTGATAACACTCCTCAAAAAAAAAAAAAATAATAAAAGTCCTAACTTTGCCTAAAACTTTCATAGCATTCTCAGAGAAAAATTTATGCATAAAAAATATAAAATTCTATGAACCTTAGTTTTATATGTCTGAAAGAAAGCAGGAATTAAAGCAAACAAAACAAAAACAAAAACAAATTTAGAAAGACCACAAGTGAGAAAGATCAGAAACATGTTCAATGGATATACATTTATTCACGGTGGATATGTGGTACGTGCTTTCCAGAAAAAGAAAACTCTAACCACGCATTGGCTATAAAGTTCAAAGCAAATTCTTCCTTCATTCTTCAGGTAACAATCACAAACAACACCCCACCCCCCCCCACCCCCATCTTTTTTTCTTAACTGCCCTTTTTTTGAAGTAGTGGCACATCTATTTTATGGGAATCTACCTACAAGAAACTGAGAAGTCTTCAGTTAAGCAACACCAAGGTAGAACAGAGAAGAAATAAACAGCAGCTGAGCAAAGACACTGTTCTGAAGAAAAATTTAGAATTTTTAAGAGTATACTATGACTGAAAAGGGAGGAACAAGGATAAACAGGAACAAGGATAAACAAGGAACAGGAGGAAATAAAAAAGTTAAACTTAACTCTAGGTTAAAAATTTAAGAGTCTAGCCCTTCAGAAAATGTACTAAACAGGTAAACGTGCAGGTTGCTTCCCACTTCGCAACACAAGCTATGAGCCAGCCACCCTCTCTGAAGAGCTGTTTAACTGTACATGGATATGATGAACACCCTTTCACACACTGTAATGGGAAGAAAAACATGAACAGAAAAATCTCAATTAAGCAACAACAGAATCATTCATAGGAAGTATTCTGTATGAAGACTCTAATTGTATTTTTCAAGGTCTTCTGCAGACCATGCTTTATTTTACATATCACGTCTTGTATTCCCTTCCCTAGGATTACATTTGTTGGTCCTAAGTGGCAGGCTTTCTCACAGCTGTTTGAAAAACATATAGACTGTATTTTATTTTCACAATTTATATACACTATATATGTGTATACAGATATAAACATATTCACATACATTCATATAAGGTTCATGTGTACAGACATTTGCTGTGCATAAAGATGACAAAACATGTCTTGGTACTTCTGATAAAATAGTCTACAAAATAAACTAGTATGAAACAAAATAAGAAGAAAAATTGCTGACAATTTTGTGCCTTTACAGGGAAAAAAAGTGTTAAGAAAATGACTACAGCTAGGGTGGAGAATACAGACCAAAACCAAGAAAACCCAAACCCCAACACAAAAAAAAACAACACAAATAAACCAGATTTGCATAGGCAACTGCTTGTGCTCTAACTGGTTAAGTCCTTGCTCCTTTCAATTTTATGTTCTCTATTTACATTACCTGTTGTACAGTTAGTTACAGGTAAATCAGCTACAAATACAAGACTACTTCAGTGTTCTATTATTCAATTCAGAACAAACTGTTTAACTTCACTGCCCCCACACCCAGCAATGTAGGTAGGACACACAAAAACCCCACCCAATTAAAAGAAGTAGAAGTAACTTCTCTTTATGTCCTAAGAAGTATTTGAACAAATTTACTTTAATAGATTCACCTCCTGGATTGAAAAATATACTCTGAAGTGAACTATCACTTTATTTAATGAAGGGATACATCTGCTGTGCCTTAAACCCACAGAAATCCAAATTAAGAATAACCACTAAGTGGCAGTATCTACATGTAAAAAGGAAGTGGTAAGAATTTGTATGAAAATATCTTATAAGAAGAGTACCCTACTTTCTTACATGGAAGTAGCCTTACCTCTTCCTGCAAGAAGTAATTATCATTTAAAAACAAAATAGTAAAAAATAAAACAAACCCACATTTTTAGACCTGTCTGCTTGACCAGTGGAAATTGGGTCCAAACATGTTGATATTAAAACATTATGGTTTCAAAACAGACCTTTAGACCTCAAAGGTGAATAGAACCAGTGTACTTTACTTGTTGCCTATCATTCTCCTGTGCCGAGGTAACCCAGCACTGCAAAGAATGTAACCCATAGGGAAGCAACCTTTATGACCTCCGCAACATGATTTGATCCCTCAGATCCATCTTCATTTCAAACTGATTTTGTACAATTTCAAACAGACACTGAGATGTTGCAAAAGCAGCATTAAACAGGAAAAGAGACAGACGAGTGAAGATGATGTGCACCTATGTAATACTTAATTCGCTTATTAGACTGCCTCAGCTAGAATAATCAGATATGGCCTCCTTCAAGAGATGGCTCTTGGGCATAATACCAAAACTTGTCACACCACTCTTCTAACGTGACAGGCTAGTTTTTCCTCCCCCCACCCTCCCTTTTTTTTTTTTAATCCCAGTGACAGTTCTTGCTTCCTTTTAAGAACACGTATTATAATCTCGGAAGAGTACTTCAAATAGAGAAGAGAGAAAGCACTAGGGAAAAAAAAAAACCCTCTGCGCTACCAAAAAAGTTTGTATATACTAGTGAAATGGACATAGGCTGACAGTATTGTAGAAGTTACAGTGAAATAAATCAATTCTGCTAAGTTTGCCTTACTGTTCCTGTCTAGATTTTGCAGTTTCATTTTAGCAACAAGCTAGTAAAAACATAACATCCAGTTTTCAAATGTTATTCCCACATTCAAAAAAAAACCCCCAAAACTCTGAAAAGAAAGCAGAAGAAAATACAAATTACAAAACACTTAGCAATTCAATGTGTATGGAGCAATAATGTCCAATCTAATATATTGATGTACAGATCTCAATATTTTTTAATATTACTTCACTGAAGTCCTTTTTTACAAGATGACCACTGAAAACTTCACTATACAAAACTACTCATACAAAAAAAATTTTCTACAGTAGCTTATCTGTGATCTTCCTCCCAGTTATACCTAAGGTGTAATACTGTTTTTCCTTGCAGCCATTTCAAGATGATAATTTCCTTTAAATTAAGATATTTGACATGTGTGAACTGCATGGAGTATTAGGTGAAATGCTCTGAAATCAAGCTTTTTTCTTCTGTTCAATGTGCAAAACGTAATTACTATAACAAAACCCTACTTACCTATCAACCAGCTTCTTCGCAAATCCAAAATCAGTAAGCTTGATATGTCCTTCTTTGTCTAGTAATATATTTTCAGGTTTTAAGTCTCTGTAAACTATTTCTTTGGAGTGCAGGTATTCTATTGCACAAATAATTTCTGCAGAATAAAACAGTCCTGTGCTGTTGTTGAAACGTCCCATGTTGCGCAGGTAACTAAAAAGTTCTCCTCCTGGCACATATTCCATTAACATATATAGAAAACGTTCATCATGGTTGGTCCAAAATCTAGAATAAAAACATTATTTTATTGAACAAATGATCTCTCCAATTTGCTTTATAAGTATACTTCTGAAAAATTATCTCTGCCCTAACTATGTACATAATCGATTTATGCTTCCTAGTCCACAAATATTAAAACACCAAGAATATATGTAACAGACAATCAAGTAGATGACTTAACCTGAAGAGTAAAGCAGATAGTTCAGGAGGCACAGGCTAAAAAAGGAAAATCTAACTGACAGACTTTGCTGCATTGTACTAAAACAGGTCTGCTAAGCACCTAGTAACTGACTTGGTACACTACCAGTCTGCTAAGAACAGACAATTCTTGCACACCTTACCTTTTATTTATTCAAATATTGCCAAAGTGATGGTGCGTAAGAGCTTTTGTAAAGATGTTTATGACAGTGTGTTCAAAAACAGGACACCAGAGAGTTCTCCTTCCCCATTCCTATCTCTTTCTCCCTGGAAATATACAACCCTAACTAAACTATCAAATCACAATGCCTGCCTTTCTACAGCATCTTTTACCAGAGCAACAGAAAAGCAAAAATTATTGCAAAACAAAATTCCTTTCTATACTTCAAAATTAACCTAATGATAAGTATCTTCTATTACTCAGACTATTACCTTTAATTTAAGAACTATGATTGTGGTACTCATTACTACAGTGCATTAAAGAGCAGCTAATTAAGAAGGAAAATCATTCCACGTGGCTTTCAAATGTTTCATTACAGAATACAGGAATCTTCTTTCCCACATTCCCCAAAACTATGCTGTTTTTCTTTCTATCCACATTGAACAACTTATACACCACAGCCCAAATGTAACTCGATACTTAAGAAGAAAATAAGTATCTAGCAACATCTTGGAAGAATATTCTACCATTTTACAACAAACAGCTATCCCTACTACCATGTCAACAGATAAGGAACAGTGTATCTCTATCTAGATTATTGATACAAGAACAGAAGTCAGAAGTTACTTTAGCTTCTAGTAGTTTCCACAGTATCTTAAGAATGGAAAGATCAAGTATCTTTTTGTTTGGGGTTTTTGTTTCGTTTTGTTTTTTTCTTCATTAGCTGGATTGTTATCAAGGCACAGAGTCTCAAGAAAGATAAGCAGAGCAAACTGAGCTCCAAAACCCATGAGTGACTTCAGTTCAGTAATATTTGCTTTCTTGATAACAGCACTGAAGCAACCAAGAGAATGAGACAACGAGACATCAGGAACAGCTCCCCTATTCCTTCGAAGTGATAAATAAGCAGAACACAAGCCTTTTGCTTTTCTGACTGCTTCCCTATCATAGTCATCAACACCATCAACTGGCTATTGATAATGTTCATGGTATCTTTACTGACTCTGTAAAAAACAAACAAACAAAAAGACCCCACTCTTGAAATGTACTTTAAGTAGTAAGAGAAAACTGCACCTACAATAAACAAAGAAAGAGGAATCAGAATGGGCAAAACAAAGTAAACCACATATTAAGCCAAAACAAACAAAAAATCCCCAAACTTGTACAGGGGAGAGAAAGGGCAAAATCTGGCAAAGAATACAGCAGGCAAAAGTGGAAAACACAGGCCATTAAAGACAGGAGTTTTACTGCAATTAATTTCCTTAAGAACTGACTTTTAAAGTTTTGTCTACTCACAGGAAATTTAATGCATCATTTGGCATACACAAAAAATAGCAATAATAAAGAACAGCATAATAAAAATTCAGTGTTTGCAATATGGATTGCTTTAAGTAGTATTTGACTACAAAAACCAAAAACATTACAGAAGCTGTGATTAGAATAACAATGCCATGCAACATTATGATTCATCTTCATTACATGAACTTTAGATGCCATTGTAAAATCTTACAGACAGACACCTAATTTACCTTACAGAACTGTAAGACATAGTTGATTTTATTAATTCTTGTCCTCTTGGGGGAAAAAAAAATAAAAATCAAAGAGACATGTTAAAATTACAGCACAATATGAACTGCTGCACCCATAGAGGTATGACACAACACTCAAACATGTCAGCAAAATTGCACCTAAGAGTCTCCAGTGACCAGTTGTTGGAGCAGCACCAAGCAAGCATTTCCAAAAAACAGTTTTAAAAAATAAGTAGACAAATAAACAGTATCTCACAAAACCCAGGACCTCCTTATATGAAGGAAAGGCATTTCTCAAAAGTAACAGGAAAAGGAAAAAAAGAAAATCTGCTCTAAAAGTCTTTATATGTAGGAAGTTACAGGGAAGATGAACACCGGAAATAAATTATGCGCAGTACTGCTTTAAAATTCTCTACCATAAAGTGCTAAAACCCCCCACTATTATAATGCACTGACACATATTCATTGTTTTTCAACCAAAGGAAGATACCATCCATGTTTAAGATGGTGATGCTAATTGAAAATATAAAAAACAGACCATGGAGATAACACAGTTAAAAGGCATCGAAGCAGAACTATATAGGATATTTTTCCCCTTTTTGTCAATCAATTATAAGCAAAGAATGGGAAAAAACCCACCTACTAGGGAGGGGAGGAGGTGGCTGAAAAAAGCCTGTTAGCAACACAAAAAGCCAGAGAAAGTTTTATTTGTCACACAGTCAGTGATAATTGGCCATCAACCCTTGTTCAACCTAAAGCATGCAAATATCAACAAGATTTATATTTTAACTTCTTACAGCTAGGTTGCTTTGAGTCTCCTTTGCCAAGGAACAAAGGCATCACATAAATAATTACAAGAGCGTAGATGATGCAGCATATCATTGAACACATGAACAGAAAATGCAAAGAGCTAGAAGACATGAAGAATGTTTGCCTTGCTCACAAGTGAGCTTCTAGTCAGATTGTGTCCTTTGATTATTTTTAAAATCTGACACTGTAGAAATACGACACAAATGAAATCCAAGAAAATGTATCAGTTTGGAATTTTGGTCACTTTTGTACAGATGTGAACCCTCAACATCCCTGTCTCTCTTCTCACTTGTTTCTCTACTCCCATACTTGTGGCACTGTTCCAGACGGACAGATGTACTGGGTTGAGGGTTCTGCTTGTTTTAAGGATTTTTTTTCTTTTGATGGGTTTTTTTTTCCTTCTTTTAAAGAATTTATGTATGATATACATACATATCATATGTGATATATGTGGATGTACATATAGAACCCTGTTCCCCCTGTTCCATCCAGTCTGAACAGATGTACTCAGCCCCTTCATCTTCCCTTCCTGCATGCATATGAAACTCCACACACCCTGCAACTCATCTTAATGGTACTATGCCACACAGGATGTCTGAACACTTGCTAGAAACTAACATGATGGTGGAAAAAGTAACAGCACACCAACGTAAAAGCCTCCTTCCGCAGGTCTCTTTCCATCTTCCAGATAGAATCACAGAATCATAGAATAGTTAAGGTTGGAAAGGACCTTAAGATCATCTAGTTCCAACCCCCCTTGACATGGGCAGGGACACCTCACACTAAACCATGTCACCCAAGGCTCTGTCCCACCCAGCCTTCAACACCACCAGGGATGGAGCATTCACAACTTCCCTGGGCAACCCATTCCAGTGCTTCACCACCCTTACAGT
>JANRGW010037388.1:0-29703 GCA_024733675.1 Psilopsiagon aymara
CCCTTCCCTTCCCTTCCCTTCCCTTCCCTTCCCTTCCCTTCCCTTCCCTTCCCTTCCCTTCCCTTCTCTTCCCTTCCTGTTTCTCTTCTCTTTTCCATTTTTCATTTCTCTTGGACCAAGGTCATTTTGATGACCAATTTCTTCCTAAAACTGTTTGGAAATATCTTATTACTAGCTTTAGGGGGTGGGAAGCTATTTTTCAAAATCTTTTTAGCCTGTCTTGACTTTTAAGCCAGCTTTCTTGATTCAAGAATTTTCATTTGGACCATCTTCTATCCTTCATTAATTGAAAAATTGAGTGAATTTTTTCTTTTTTTCAAAATGGAATAAAAGATTGTAAGAAGTTTTCTTCTTAGAACCTAATAATTCCATGATTAAACTATTATTTAAGATAACTGTCATTTGCTCATGATAGATTTTAGCTGTGTTTTCTTCTTTTTTTTCTCTTTTTTTTTTTTGTGTGCAATCATGCAAGGATTTTTTCATTTATTTTAGATAGTATTTATTTTTATTTATATTTACTGTAACATTATGTCTTTAAGCCATCCATCATCTGTATTTTAGTTCTCCAATTTTTACGTTGTCCTCCTGTTTAGTATTGAATACTATTGTTAGAATTTTTCTATATATTTTTTTTTTTTAATTTACATTTCTTGAGTTTGAGAATGCTATGTTCACACTTTTACCATAACAAATTAATGCTAAATATTTGAGCCAGGTCTTTCTTTCAGGACTAAAAAAATACAGCTTCTGCTGTTGATTCTCTGCCTAGCTCTTCCAAGTGTATTATATAAATTGTGCTGTGCCTTGATGTTACTTTTACTCACGTGGTAAACAGAGTCCCCCATTACTGTTGTGCTTTCTGCTTTGACATCAGCCTCTCTGAGCTTTCTTGCCATCTTATTGGCATTTCATAGCCTACATTGAAGGACAGCAAAACAATCTTTTCACTATTTACTTTTTCCATTTTAGGAATGGAGTTGAAATTCTTCAGGATTCTACTTATTTGGGGACATAAAAAGCTTTTTGGTCTCATTTTTCTTTAGGGTTTTTTAATGCGTTGAGTTATTTTTCTACATATTTGCTTATATTCCTAAATATAAGTATCATAAGGGAAATACAAAATGGTCTTATTAGTAGGAGAATAATTCTAAGCATAAGAAACCCTTGAAATTAAATAAGACAAATCAGCTATAAACAATAATGACAATGAAAACTCTTTATGGATGCTCCAAGATTGCTTTACTGAGTTGTAACCACCAATTCAGAATGCAGAATCATGTAGGCTCCATCAGTATTCACCAGAAGCATTACCTTATATTTTTCCACTAAAGCGCAACTGCCAACCTTCTGTCCACTCATTTTTGTAGGAATATTTTGTGCATCCTCAACATTTGCACAACAAATCTTTATAGAAATCAGGTTCTTTCCTATAGGATGCTTGTCAATAGTCTCAGCAATCGTACACTTCCTCTTACAGGAGGTGGAAGCCTGCCTTTCCTAGGATCACTTCCTAAGACTTATTTTGAGATGAGTTTTGCACTGGCAGTCTGCCACTCTTCTGTCACAGTGGCTTTTTGCAATGTAGTTTACAGATCCTGGCCAAGAGTCCTGTAAGTTCACACGTGAGTTACTTCAGAGTTCTTGGGTGAAGGCCATACAGTTTAATGTCTTGCTTTTTACATCTAGCTAATCTATCTGGCCTAAAAGTGGCTTCAGCATAATGCCTGTTCAAGCTGTTGCATAAACATCCAAAAATTGGACAAAAAGTTCTGTTCTGATGTGAAAACAGACCCTGATATTAAAAAATGCTTAAATTCAAAATTAATAACAAAAAAATAAAGTTGCAGTGTACACTAGATTGAACGGAAAGTTTCAGAGCATAGTGGAAGCAGAAATGAGAGTGCTCATCCACCTGTAATACAAATTGATTTTTACCTGGCCGTTACAACAGTTGCAGTCTTCGTGTTTCCTATAAGCATTTCAAGTTGTAGCTTCCTTGCGTACTTTGCCACACGTGTAATTGACCTTGCACCAAGCAGTCTGCAATAAATTTTCAGAACTGGTCCATAATTAAAATTATATCTTGCATACCTGTTTTTTATTTGAAAATATTTCCCTAGGAAGACAGATAGATGTTTATATTTGCCTTCTGGAAGATGAAGCATAACACCTGGCATGTATTTCTCTACAGAAAAATGTTTAGCTTCACATCACATATCTTCCTTGTTAGGAAATGAAGAGTTAATTAATCTTTCCTTAGCTGCTCTCCATTTATAGTTCAATCAGGGAGTACATTCTAGAAGATTCAAATCTAGTAGAGTTCATAGACACTGCGGTAATTTTGTACCACTACATCATGCTACCAGAGGGGATATCAAGATTAGAGTTTTAATGCTGAATATTGAACACATCAGACTGAAGATGTGGAGTTCCTAATTGTCAGAGTGGGAGTGTCTATGCCCAAAATAATCTTGCAGTGGAGGAAGTTCACTCGGCAGCTTGTAAGGCATAGGACTGGCTTCTTTTATCCTTTTTTTTAGTTGGTAAAATATCTGAAAAAAAAAATAAATAAAGTAGTTTCATATGTGCTGAAGAATCTTGGCCACTGTATGGGGAGAAGGGAGGGTTATATTTTCTCAAGCCAAGAAGAAAAGGAAGCTTTTATTTACTCGGGTCACATTGCTGAGGTAATCACTCAAAATAGGAGAATCTCTTGACTTTTTTTCACCTCTTGATGGAACAATATCTTAAGCAGCAATGTTGTTATCGTCACCTTATCCTAGAAAGAACTGTTGCCTCATTTGTAGAACTTCTCCTGGGAGATGAATATTTCCAAAGCTTCAAGCAGAAGAGGGAATTTGAATTGCATAAAATCTGGAATGGTTAGCTAATTGGGTCATGTGTCTTCTAGCAATTTTACAAAAAAGTTCTTCACTCCTTCAGGTTTTATGTACAAGTACCCAAATGAATGCAGCTGAGTTTGGAAAGGAAGGAGTATCAACAAAATATTTCTGGGTTGTTTGCTCTGGTTTTAGTGCATGGATAAATCAAAATTCTGTGGTGTATTTAGACTGAGCACCTTTTTTTTTCTTATTTTAGTTGATGAACTGCTCACTTCCTCCTATTCCTCCCCCCAAAATAACCAAGATTCCCAACATAGTCGCACCAAACTCAATAAAGAATGAGTGTTTTGTGATTTTTGGATAAGGCTAATATTACCTTTGAGGGAAATCTATCCAGCTCCCTGCGTTTTATATAAAATATGATAGTATAGCAAAAAGGAAAAAGATGTGATTTTTAATTTAGAGGCTGGAAACAAATTTCATTGCAAATTCCATTATGTAAAAGAAGGGAAAAAAAAATCCTTTCTAGCCTGCAGAGAAATAAAGAACTAGAAAACCAGATTTTTTGCTCAAAAAAAATAATGAAATTTTCCCCACAATGCTTTGGACCAAATTATTTTACTCAGTGTAATTTATATATTTCATTTTTATTTCCTTATTAATGATTTTCTTTAAAAGCAATTTCACTTTGGAAAGAAATTTTGAAATAAACATTCCATTCACAAAAAATGTTATGTAGGGCACTTGGGTGTTATTGAAAAACCTAGCTTTATTTTCAAGCTGACACACTTTACAAATGCTGTGGGTTTTATTAAAATTTTATGTTAAGTAGTTTAAAACTGAGTGATTATGAATTTGTGAGTCAGGGAAAATGTAATTCCCCCTAAAAGAAACAGGTGGCTGGGTCCATATAGCTTGCATCATACTGATCAGGAGCTATTTAAGTGATACATGGAGCAGTCTTCAGTGTGCTAATCTATTTCCAATTTGTGGGAAGGATGCATTCAGTTTTTATGGGGGGGGAGGGTTACATTCTTCATTTCAATGATAGTAAGAGTTAATCTTCAATAAGCACAAAATGTCTGTGCTCTACATAGTAGGTCCAAACTGTGGGATCCATGCATGCTAAAGACCTAATCCTGACAGCTGGAGTGCCACAACTACGGGGTGCATTGTGCTTTGAATCTGCTGATGGTTTAGAGCTGATGTCTGGAAATATTACATGGCTGTTGTTTATTGTTTGCATTCACATCAGGCCAAAGAAACCAGAACTTTACAGTGCCAAGTAGTACACAAAGATCACCAAAAACATCCTCACTCTGGAGGCAGGGAGAAATAGTTTCAAATAAAAAAACAAGTGCAAGGAAGCAGTCAGACAACATTATTGCGTTTGTAGACCCAGTAAACAATCAAGATTTCTAAGTTGCACTGCAGAAGATGACTTTATGAGAAATTGGAAGTTTAATAATGCTTCAATATTTTTCCACATAAATTATCTTTAGTCTAATTGAATGACTTGGACAAAAAACACATTTGTGTTCAAACTGAATCTTAACAAAGAATATTTGCATCAGTGATTTACCAACTCTTTTCTCTAACAATAATGAATAAAAATTAAAAAATAGCCCAAGATAAGCAATAAGGTGATCTGAGAGTGTAAATTTATATTTAATGCAATAGTCAGGGGTGAGCCCAAGGAAGGATGTAAAGGCAAGGGAAGATTGGCACTGCTGAATCTAGCAGAGTGAATCTTACAGCAACAGTCTCAGTTGATATGAGTAGGGCAGTGTGAGAAGGCCGGAGTGAATAGTGTGGCTGTAATCAAAATTAATGCTAATAAGCCCCTACTCAAAAAAGATGGTGTCCTGGCTATGTCATGCAGAAAATGAATGTGGTGACAAACAGTCAAATTCAAAGATCAAGTACGCAGATGGGAAATGGGTGAGGCACCTGCATCTGCAATTGGTGCTGAGAGCCCACTGGCCAGGAAAGCATCTTGTTCCTTTATAAAGGAAAGGCTGCAATAGTTGTTTCTGTTGACAATAAAGAGGAAATCTGTGATTACATTATTTTCTTCTAAAAGTTATCTGAATTCCAGTTTGATTAGGAAAGAGAGGTAGATCTTTGATATAAATAATCACCAGTCTATTTGGTTTAATGATTATGGTAGTCATGACAAGTTCACTGTGGACTCCCCAGCATGAGGTTTAATCTTCCACGTTTCAGGGAAATATGCAGACATCTGAACATATTGCAGACATTACTCAATTCATATATATGTATAATAAGAAGTAACCAACATCTTTATTAGAAATATAAAATGCAATTTTGTATTAGGAAAAATATTAATCTTACCTACTTTAAAGAAAAAATAATTTTAATAATTTAATATTGTTACATTTGTTAAAGATTATGAATTATCGACTGTCATTTTTTATAGCTAATTTAAATATGACTGGTTTTCTCTCACTGTAAAAATCTGAAGCAGGTTTCAGTGATAGTTAAAAAAATGCAACCTTTAGAAAGCTTTTGACTTTGTATGTATTTAGAGATTTAAAATGATACAGCATGCAGTTTCAGATAAGCATAAAATTAGAAACACTATCTAATGAGATGTTATGTGTCATGATTTTTTAATGTATTATTTATGGAAAACTTTTACCAGGTTATCTATCACTCAAAATAAATGAAAGATAACCATTTTATTAAGCATATTGTTGTTGTGCTTGAGGAATAAGTTTTACATGTCAAGAACAAGAAAACATGCATGCTATTTTCGCTTTATTCTGCTTCGGTAGAACTGTGCTTCATAAAAAAGAATGATATAGAGGAAATAATTTGAACCTACATATAATATTCGTTCATGTTAGAAATTCAGAACAAGTCAGACACATTAAAGATATGAGACAGAAGGTGCAAAAAAAAAAAAGGAAAAAATTATCCAAAGAGGCAGTAGAATATGGAGAGAACCCAAAGATCTCATCTGACCTTGGCTAGAGAGCATTTTTGACTACAAGACAGTGACAGTATCTGGAAAAAAAAACAGGGGCATGAAAGAAACCAAGAGATTAAAAGTTTTAGGATCACTTTTTTCAGTTTAAACTATAGCTGAAGCAACACATAATATTTTGCATACATGTCTTTCAGTGGTTGCCTTCAACTTTCAGAAAGCCAGATCTCACCACTGTGAGACTGTGAGTAGTCTGTACCAATCTCTCCAGACCCACACCTGCTTGCTCCTATTGCAAGTACTGCAGCAGAGACTAAGGGCCTGTGCTGTTATATTTTAAACACATGGAATAAAAAAAAAAGAAAAATAGATGACTGAAATGAACACTGTGCTTTTGAGCCACTGGTAGCATTCTATTGTTGCTTCAGGATGAAGCTATGACATATGACTAGACACATGGGATTGAATTAGTTATCCACAGGAAACCACAACTAAGTGACTTTCTATTCCTTGTAGGAAAGCATTAAAACAAGACATGTGCAGCCAAATTCTGCAATGTGTCCAGTAGACTTCTGCAGATTTTTTTCTTGCTATTTCTCCTTATTTTATAACAAGAGATGTTTTCATGATTCAAAGAAATTTGAAAGAGCAAATATCAGTTATTGCTTAAAGTACATTGAAATGACAGAAAGAAGATTGACACAAAATATAATCAGTTATGTTAAATTATTATCCAGTTATTAAGATTTAGGGTATTCATGATACCTCTACTAGTCATATAAAAACTTATCCTGTGGCAAAAATAAAGCATCCCAAGTAGCAGAAAACTTTATGCACACAACCTACTTACCTTGCAACAAAAGCATATCGCTATTGTGTCATGGATCTTTGTATAACATGCATAGCAGTCCTGCTCTAAGGAAAATAGAGGAGTGGAAAACCTGTCCTTGCTGTCTGCACTTACAAGGGCAGAGTGGTTAGCAGAAACAAACAGCTATAGCCTGTAATCAATAATTACCAACAGGGGAAACTCAATGTAATCACTGAACAAAAAAAGGTTATTTAATCAGAGGTATTATCAACTATTATTCAATATTTAAAGCTTTTTGAGAATTTACTTTTCTATTTTTGACTTATATAGTTGTAAAATATTTTTTACTCAATCCAAATCTGACAATCAGTAATTTCTGAGGGTCCCTGAAACCAAAGTGGATATTTGAACTTGAAGACTCCTCTAAACTCATTTCTTCATAACACCTACGTGCCTGCAGCTTCATTTTTTGAATTGTCCTTCAGATCAACAGAAATGGGTCTTTGATTCAGTATGTTTCAGACTTGCTTTTCATATATCAAGCTTACAGGTTACCTTAAGACATTCTATCATATTACCTTTTAGTTTTTATTCATTAGAAATCCATTTTATCTCTAGTAATCACTTTCGTTGGAGGGGTTTTATGATTATGTACTGTCTGGGCCACTCTCCTGATACCTGTCATGTCTGAATTTTGACTCTTAGGCAAACAAATCAGTAGTCTAAGCATCTAGGGTAGTGAGCAGTGTGAAGGCTTCAAAGTGATTCTTTGGGACAGTAGCATTGATTAATTTTTTCATGAGAAACTCAGGACACTGAAATAGGGTGGTCACTTAACCAAATCTCGACATCTGTGTTTAAGCTACATATTGCAATTTTCTCTTCTGACTTAATTTCAGATAAATGGGCTACTGTGCCTACAAAAAAAAAAAAAAAAAAAAAAAAAAAAAAAAAAAAATTGTGGTTGGTTTTGCACATTTTCCTCTCCAGAGGTCCAAATATTTTCCTGTTCAGCTCTCTTACCATCATGATTTTCATCTGCACAGAATTTAAGTGACCTCTGCAGAGAATGACATGTCCTTGGTTCTTGGAGATAATGTAATTTTACATGCCCGAGAATCATAGAATCAAAGAATAGTTAGGGCTGGAAAGGACCTTAAGATCACCAAGCTCCAACCCCCTTGCCATGGACAGGGACACCTCATGCTAAACCATGTTACCCAAGGCTCTGCCTAACCCGGCCTTGAACACCGCAAGGGATGGAGCATTCACAACTTCCCTGGGCAACCCATTCCAGTGCCTCAACCACCCTTACAGTAGAGAAATTCTTCCATATATCCAACCTAAACTTCCTCTGTTTAAGTTTTAATCCATTATTCCTTGTCCTCTCACTACAATCCCTAATGAAGAGTCCATCCCCAGCACCCTTATAAGCCCCCTTCAGAAACTCGAAGGCTGCTATGAAGTCTCCATGCACCCTTCTCTTCTCCAGGCTGAGCAGCCTCAACTTTCTCAGCCTATCTTTATAAGAGAGGTGCTCCAGTCCCATGATCATCCTCGTGGCCCTCCTCTGGACTTGTTCCAGCAGTTCCATGTCCATTTATGTTGAAGACACCAGAACTGCACACAGTACTCCAAGTGAGGTCTCAGGAGAACAGAGTAGAGGGGCAAGATCGCCTCCCTTGACCTGCTGGTCACACTCCTTTTGATGCAGCCCAGGATACGGTCGGCTTTTTGGGGTGCAAGTGCACACTGCAGCTCAAGTTCATTTTCTCATCAACCAACACCACCAATTCCTTCTCTCAAGGCTGCTCTGAATCTCTTCTCTGTCCAACCTGTAGCTGTGCCTGGCATTGCTCCAACCCAGGTGTAGGACCTTGCACTTGGCATAGTTGAACTTCATCAGTTTGGCATCAGCTCACTTCACAAGCATGTCAAAGGTCCCTCTGGATGGCATTCTTTCCCTCCAGTATATCAACCGAAACATCTAGCTTGGTATCATGGGCAAACTTGCTGAGGGCACACTCAATCCCACTTTCTGCGTCACTGACAAAGATATTGAGCAAGACCAATCCCAACACCAATCCCTGATGGGATCCCTGACAGACCCATCAGGTTTTTTTTCATTAATGGAAAACAACTCCAAAAATTAGGAGTGAGTTAAATGTTGCCCAAATTTTATTTCATTTTAAAGAGAGTTTGCATTTTTAATTCTACGTCAACTCCCTTTCACTTCAGTAAAGCGTGCGTAACATTCAAAAGAGTAGGGAATACAAAAGGTTTACTGAGCAGAGTCTTTTGCAAATGCAACATGTATTTTCTATTACAGGACCTGCTGTGTGTAGAAATCATAATGAAATTAGGATTTTTTCATTTGTGTCTCAGAGGGAAAGTGAAAGATAGTAATCCTTGGAAGTGCTGTACTCTGGCATCTTTGCACTTTGGTATCTTGTGTGCAGTTTCTTACTCCTAAACTTTCTTTTTCTCTTGCTCAGTTGTTTGCAAAGTGCAGTACACTGGGCTGCACTCCAGTCCTGAACTGAAATTTCATGTTTAGTGTCTGCTTTCAGAATCAGCTAAGAAAGAAGACGATGCCTTTTGTCCCTGATGACTACAGGCTGTCAGGGGGCACATAAGACTAGCAGTGGCATCTTGGACTGTTGATTTCAGTGTCTTTATAAAAAGGAACTCCATCATGTAGTCTCAATGAGACGACTATCAAACTTTGTCTTGAGATGTTAAATTTCCCTTTATCCTTCACACCCCCTGCCAATACAGTTGCAAATTTCCACTGGAAGATGATTTCTCTAGCAGAGGAACCTTGTGGTTTCCAGATTAAATTTAGTCACTAGTTTGTAGCTATGTTTCCTTGAAAAGGTGGGGGGGCAGTGGGGGGGTGGTGTTGGTGTTATTCCTTCCCATTTTTTATCCACTCTTACGTTTATGAACAAGAACTTTAGTCCTTCAATTGTTAGATCATTTAATCTTGACTTGGTTCTCTAGTTTATTCTTAATCAGTGAACTCTCCATTGTCTTATTATATAAATAAATCTTCTCAATAAAGGTTCTAGTTAAAATCTGCCTTTCTTGAACTTATCTGTAGAGCGTGTACTAAACAAGGTCTAATGCAAGGGTTTTGATACTTGTTGATTGCTGGTGGAACTCCCTCCTCACTTTATATACTCCAGAATCACAAGCATGTTTGCAGCAGCTGCACGAGATCGGCAGCTTGTCATCATTTTGTGACCTAATAATATGTTTGAGCCTATTTCTATTCATCTAAAGCATTCCCCTTTCTAAAAAAATCAGTGCTTCTCATCAATGAAAGATGTTGCCCTATTCTAGTACAATAAATGTTTGGTAAATAAATGTGTTTTATTCATGTTTTGCAGTTACATCCATGTTTCTAATTTTTATTTTCCATTTATGTTTGCTCTAAGTTTGGCATGTTTTGATATGGCTAATCAGCTATCAATTTGCCATATTCATTGTCTCTAACTCTTAAAGGTAAACGTTCTGTTTATTCTTCTGAAGCTATACAACATTTAACAAAAATCTTCATTGATCATAAGACTAAGGTAGATGGGAGTTACAGAAAAATTGAAGTTGGAAGGGACTTCTGGAGGTCTTTAGTCCCACCTCTTGCCCAAAGCAAGGGTAATCAGGTTCTTCGAGATCTTGTTCTGTCAAGTTCTGGTTTTAGTTTGTCAAATTTCCAAGGTATGGAATGATGTTGTAAGATGGAAATCACCCTGTACTTCAGAATGAGCACAAGCTCACAAGGGCTTCCTTCTGTTAAAGTTATGACTGTGGAAAATGTGAAAAAAGGCATACGAACAGGCAGATGTTTTTCTCCCTGTATTCAGGCAAGAGCAGATGCAGCTTTGCTCTAAAGATAATAGGAAAGGGGAAAGCTGACCTCTGCCCAAATAATGCAACGAGTGGATGTGCTGTCTGAAAGCTGGCTCTGACGGGAAGGCACACTGACTTCAGAACTCTTCATAGCAGAGGCTTCACAAACATGGGACTCTGGATGCTTCCCCTCTCATATTTCTCTCCAGTGAAGATAATACTGCAATTTTAGAGGCAGAATAACTTCTCTATCCTCAAAAATTCACAGAAGAGCCTAAGAGAAATTTGAATCGTGTCAGCATTTGGCAAGAGGATAGAAACAAGGAAAGGCTTTAGATCCTAGTAGTGGCTAATAAGTGACTGATTGTTCCGCATATCTTCTTTATTATCATTTGCCAGATTTTCCTTTTTCTGTCCCTGGAAAAAAGAGTTTTACTCTATTATTTCTCAGTTAAAAGCTCTTATTGATCAAGACTGTCTCAATCCCAGAAGGCAGGAAGATGTGAATGTGTAATGCTGGAGCTCACACTGGAGCTGAGATTGCTGCTTAGGGAATCTGGATACGTAATGTGTGACCTCTATATCCCGTCAAAGCAGCTCAATATATGAGTGTCATTAGCATTTCTACAACAGACTGCTCTCATACGGCTGATCAAGCCAAGAATCACTCGCAGAAATTTATACATTAATTTTGAATAACAAATATATTTGAGAAAATTAGTCTATTTGCAGATAACTCACAGTTACCACTCTGTGATAACTCACAGATACCCCCTCTTCATTTATGGGGAGTTAGAAGGTTGGAAGTCATGATTTCATGACTTTTTTCTCTAAGTTTAAGGTCATTTGGGGAGCATGTATTTATAAGACCGAATTTTTGTGTACTGTGAGTTGGAATGTTTGATTATTGAAAAGAAGTGCAGTTTTAAGGAGCAAAAAATTATTACATTCTAAGTTTCAGGTAAGAAAGTCTTAGACTTTTCCATTCTAGAATCTGTCACTTTCTCTCACATGTAAGAAACTACAGTAAAAAGAGAGAGAGCATAGTCAGTGCAGCAGAAATTGCACAATGTACTGGATTATGCAGTTTGATGAAATATATTCTTGAAATGTAAACTTATGTTGGAGTCCATTGTAACCCATCAGTTTTACACATGTCAAACCCACTGAAGACTGTTGGAAATATGTATAAAGGGAATTAGATCCTAATGGGGTTTCAGTCTAGTGAAATTTCTGTAGTGAAATACCACTAGGTATTCCAGGCAATTGCTTATGAACCGAGAAAATGAAATTTGAAAGATGAGGGTCATATTTTTTTACTTAGAGAGCTGTGCATCATCTTTGAAGAAAGAGAAGAAGGAGTTTCTATCTTACTCTGGCAATACATTTTAATGTAAAGAAAATCTTATTAAATCTAGAAACTTTCTAAACACTTAAATGAGTAATAGGGATTGAATTCAGATGAAGATATATTCTATATGCTCCATTACCATTCTTTACAGGAGGGAGATGCTGATAACAAACTACTTAAACTGCTTGAATCATATCTTCTCACTCCTGCCATCTATCATTAGAAATACGTAAAAATTAAAGTAACATCAGTACAAGTGAGGATGACAAAATCTGATACATGGGCTGATGTCTGGTCAACAGGGTAGGATTTTTAATTTTATTTTACTTAGTTATATATTTTTAAAGCACTGACTTTTCCTTATTCTCAATTGGAAAGCCAGTTAAAGATGCTGATGAAACCTTGGAAGGTTCAGGGATTATTATCTGTGCACCTCAGGCTTTAGTCCAATCTTGAATTGATATTATACACAAGCAAGATAGAGCTAATAGAGTTAACTTTTTCTTTCTTTTTTCTTTTCTTTTTCTTTTTGAGGTCTTATAGTCTTCTGGATCAAGTTATGTTCAATTTGTTATTTTCAGATTTATAGGTGATTCCTTGAAACTCCTGGTTGGTCAAAGCTACTTCTTTTGTCCACTTCCTGAGTTTGCTGCTACACTAAATCAGGCAGAAAGCTTATGCTGACATCTGCAAAAAGAATTTCTTAGAGAATTTCATGGGTTTTTTTTTTTACAAGCTGATTCTGCCTTTTTCCTTCAGACCTACAATATGTGCTTTCATTGTTCCCGCACCAACTTATGAATATGTTGATGCCGTTTTCTCTTTTTTTAAGCTCCCATCTGAGTTCTGTTCATCACAGATGTTTAGACACACAGCTGTCCATCTACAGTGGTTCTGCATGAAAGACCATGGCTGTTGTGTACAAAAGAAGGGATTCAGGCAAAATGTACTATAAATAGATAGTATTGTCTGTCTCTTCATTCTCCACTGGAGTCCTAAGTTCTGGAATTGGAATATTTGCTACTTTATCAAAATAGTTTTTGCCTTCTGCCTCTGCTGAGCTAAAAGATGGAGCACAACCTGAGCATTCATTATGACTGTTATTTGTGAAACGTTCCCATTCTCTCTGAAGCGAGGAAGCTGGCTATTCTGGCATGGCCCCAGGGTACACATAGTGCGTTGTGAACACAGGCGCTATTACATAAGTGACATCTTCACCTGTACAAATTGGCAACCATCACATAACATAAACTGTCTAAAAATGCTTCAAGATCATGCTATTAATGTCTTAAGCATTTGATTTGAGGGAACAGATCAGCATGCAGCATGATAAACCCCTTTGAAAACTGTGGAGCAGCAGCATAATATCTGAGAGCATTGTGGCAAATTGGGAAGTTGAGATGGAGCTGCTAATTATTCCAAGGCATATTTCTGAAAGGACAGGAGGTGTGGGATGTTCTCTGCCAAAAGCCCCTATTTCTTGAATGCTCTCACCATCTCCATATGCACATATGAAACTTTTAAGCTATGCTGTATGTGTATAAGCTTTAGCTAATGTGGTCTTATCTACTGCTTGAAACCTTGAAAATTAGTAAGATACAATTCAATAATGATGAGGGCAGCAGTGGAATAATTTGGGTAAGACTAGATTATCAAAAAACAAAGAAGAAACTGCAATTAGCATCTGTTGCAGACCCCCAGGACTATAAGAGAGTGGGAAAAAATATTCATAGAACAACTCTGGAGTAGTTCAAAACCACACAGTACTGTCCCAGAGGGGATTGTAACTGTCCAAACATCTGTTAAATTATAAAGCTACTGTAAATATAGATCAGAGATTCCTATCACAAATGAAAGTGTGTGGATTCTAAAAAAGATTCCTAGCTTTAGTAGTGGAGTACTTTATTATTTAAAATATGGTGATAATAATATGGAGAAGTTACTCTGAAACATCAAAAATCATGGTAAGAATACGTGAATACAATTGGAAAATTCTAGTGAAAATGTTTTAGTTTAAGCCAGGAATATATCAATAAGAAAAATCACAACATCCCCAAAAAAGAAAACTTTCCAGTATGAGACCAACCTTAACCCAATACAGTGTTGTTGCAAGAACAGTATAAGATATGAAATAGTAAAAAAAATTTACCAGGAAGAACATTCATGGAGGTTTAAAAATAAGGGTCACTCAATAACAGACTGAGATGCCGTTAAAGTTTTCATGATAGCTGTACAAACCTTTCAAAAAATTGCTAAAATGGGATAGAAAGGCATTCTCTGAGTAAGAATTTTCTTTCTTTTTCAAAGTGCTCATCCTCTTATCTTGTCCTTTCCTCTATCTGTTCTTTGAAAAATAGGAATTGTTCCTCTCCCATACTGACAAGCATGAGTAGTGGAACACCAGAGGAAACTGTTTGAGATGCTGACTTTTAATGGCATCAACCTTCCGACTCCTGCCTTCATCTGCCAATCAGGCTGAGCAAATGTTTGACTTTGCAGATGTTTGGGACATTTATAGAATACTTCTCATCTACCTTTCCATGATACGGTTTCCACAAGAGTTTGAGGCCAAGTGGAAACAATCTTTACTGATGTCCAAGGTTTTCGGTTCGCTTTTGAAGACCTGTGGCACTTTCATGAGATTGAACCAAGCTCTCAGGTTTTATCTTTGGTGCTTCACACAGATACACCAGGTGTATCAACTGAGATGTTGCTGCTTGACCTTCATTCCACTGCTCACCAAAGCTTAGGCAAAAAAAAAAATATTTCAGTGATCAGACAAAATTTCACTGGTCACTGAGTTATACTTAGTATTTTATTGACCATTTTGGGCATCTTCCAGCAGTGTGAAAAGGTACATGCTTTATTTTATTATATTAATGAGAAATGAGGGGCACATATAAAAAAGAATTTGGTTCACACTGGGTATCTGTGAGAGGTAGCTATTTTTAAATATCTGTAGGTGGTTCAGTGACACAGGTAATTGAGTACCAACATATTTCTCCTATGAGTCCTTCCAGAAGGATGGTCTGTAAAGTAAGAAACAAAGAAAAATACTTTTAAGGTGCTGATGTATTGTTTGGGTTTTTTTTTAATTTGAGCCATAATAGAAGCATTTTATCACTCTACTATTGTATTTCCTTTCAAGGGAATATTTATATACCCCAAAAGAAGCCCTTTCCGTGTTCAAAGATAAGTATATTAATACAGTCACTTATGTCGTGTGTTTATGCAGGTGTTTTGCAAAAGAGCAAAATACTTGCTTGCAACAGGCTGTGATGACATGGGCATCCTGTGTATATAATATTTTATGAGGAACAGGCCTCTTGGCAATTACAGATGTGTTAGTGACTTTATGTTTTCACTGACAAGATCTCAAAATCCATTTCATTCTGTGAATTTCTAGTTTGCAGTGACTTTTACAGAGAAGATATTTTACTGCACTTTCATAAACTACATCTTCATGCCCTGTTTTTATTTATTTCTAATAACAAATTTTTGCCAGGCTCCAGAGTGGGAAGATCTTAATTAAAATGCAGAACTTCAGAACTCCTTATTTTCTATTTCTTTTTGGTTTTCCTATGCTTGTTTAGTTAATCTTATATATGTCATAAAACATCAGGTAGTCGAGAATTCAGTTCCCTGAAGTCTCAGTAATCTGCCTTTTTCACCATGGTAAAAACACCCTAGTTAAACCCCTCTCAGAGTCAAATTGTCAGGTTCTCCTCAGCCGTGATTTTGGATCTTGTTGATAAAAACCACTTCCACTATACAGCATGCCAATGTCCTGGTCATGGCCACCTTTTCCTTTGGAATTCATTTGCACTTGTGGTTGCTGAAGCCATTCCCAGCCCTCTTCTATTATTTCATATGAAGCTTAGCCATAGTTCTCCTGGATACACTGATGGCTTGAATATCTTGTTGCCTGGTTTAGACACTGAATTCCCCCCCTTCAAGTACATGTGAAACATGTGATCCTGAACACCTTGACCGCTACTAACATTTCTTGACTTATCTCTGCCTTTTTAGGTAATTTCTGTTTACCTCAACTACAGTGTTGTACTTCTGTCATCTGGATAGATCTCTCTCCTTCCAACATTTTATTTTTATGAATCTAATCACCCTCTCCAGAAAGAGAGGGGAAAGAATTTATTTGCTGAAGAGATGAAATTTCTGGCAACTCAAAGCTGTTTGTGACTTTAGTTTTAAATGTGTGAAGTAACTGTGCCTGAAGAAATGTTTAGAAATATTCAAAAAGCTTTACCACTGGCTTTCTTCTAACTGATAAGGTTTGTAGCTAAGACAGCTCAGCTGCCTAAGGCAACTTCGGAGATGAGCATTCTGCTGCTCTGTGGGGGCTGCTGTTTTGACTCCACTAGGTCAAGGAGGGAAAGTAGCAGTGGAGGCAATACAGTAGCCTTGCAGTTGATTGGAATTGGGCCTTCACTTATCATTGGGAGCAGCATTACCTGCAGAGGATGTTAAGAAACCCGTCCCCAAATGTCATATCGTCTCACAGTTTTACAGCTGTGATTGGAGGAAAGTCAGTTTGCTCAGGCAGACGTGCACTTATCTGAACTTGGATCTTCCATGACCTGGAGGAATAATCTAGCCACCCTGACACTGGATAAAAAGGGAGGCAAAGGGAACTTAAAAAAACAGCCCTGGAGAATAAAACAAGAAATCAAGGAGTTTACTAGCAGCAAAGTAACATCTGGTAAAATACGTCCCAGGCATAGTCAACCTCCTGTCCTGTAAGTGTGATGCACACCTATAGCTTCTGCCTATGGAGAATGTACAGCTTAATTGACAGAAAAGGCAAAGGGTGAAAAGGAAAATAGAGATACAAAGACTGCAAAATATCTTGTTGAAAGTTTTGTCACAGGACAATGTCAAAGATGGAAGCTGAACAAACCCTTCTGGTTTTTGTTTCAGCTACAGATAGTTTCCCCATCCTTTCAGGTAGCAGTTGAGAATTCCACTTAGATTATCTTCTTATGATCATGACACATGATACATAACCTTTTCTCTTGATCTTTCCTCCCACACTCCCACCTTCTTGGATTACAAAACACACTCTGAATATTATACAAAAATGTATTTTATGTAATAATGGGGATTGAATTGTGATATACAAATCATGTTAGGAATGTTTTTTGGCCACTCATGGACACTGAGAATTTTCAAAGGTGTTTTTTTCAGGTGATTATTAAATGAGATTAATTCAGTTGTGCACTGTTGCATAACATTTGGTAAGGTTTGCAATCCCTGTACAGTTCAGATATTAACAACAGGAGCTGATCTGTGTGCCCCAAATGGATGACCTGCTTGTCACATAAGCTGAATGGGTTTTTCCTCCAGATGCCACTCCTGATGTTCAAACCTGAGTCTTATAAAAACTACTGCCTTTCCATCCTGGATGCTCCAGTGCCTTTGCACAGTGGTGGGCACAGAAACAATGAGCTCACTTTCGGTGTTTGCAGGCGGGGATGAGGGAACATCAGTCTTAGTCATTCAAAAACAGAAGGTTGCATTCAAGATGTTGGTTCAAGAAAAACACAGAACAAAATGACATCTATTTGTGAAGTTGAAGGAAAGCCTGTTTCTGCCTAGCACAATGATGAAATTGTTCATGAACAGTTCATACTTTTCTGTGACAACCACAGGATTAATTCTTTCTGCTCCCTGAAAATCCTGCATTGGTCAGTGGAATGCAGGATTATTATCCATACTGCTGTTAAACTTGCACATGTCAAATGAAAGAAAAACAATTAATTTGATTCTTGCATTTCCATGATTGCTTTATCGTGTTCTCTCAGCCAAACAACTCAGTCCCTGCCATTCTCCTCCCACTGTTCCTCTTTGTTCCTCTCCCCCCCTCTCCCACTGTCCCTCAGACAAATCTCTTCAGTGTCCTTTCGGACTAAGCAATCCTCTCACTGGGGCTAGCTAACAGGTTATGGCCTATTGAAAAAATTGGTTTGGGGCCATGACAGTTTCGGGGTGATTCTAGGCATCATTCTGCTTTAAAATAAGTTAAATCCATACTTACAAAGCGTGAGAGCTGTATTGTAGCAGAGTCGGGACTGTAAAATGGTGACTGGACACTACATCTGTAGGTGGCTGCAAGCATTTCAACTTGCATATTTATTAAACCCATTCAGTGGTGCACAGCCCATTCTGACTTATTTAGATTTTGATTCTACAGTATCTTCTCTGATCATGCACTAGTTTTAAGTATTAGGAAAGAAACTTTTCCGCAACTTTCATGTTCTGTGCCTTCTCCCTCCTCAGCCATTAGACATTTTTTTCTGTGTGTGTCCATTATAAAGGAAGGAGTTCCTCTGAAATTACAAACATGTTACAACTGATGGACCTTGATCAACAGTGAGAGCTTCATTTCTCAATTGTTCTCTAGACATTCAATAGGTGTTAAGCAAGCACTTGTTATCTGCACTAGTGATGATAGCCAAGACTCACCAAAACAGTAGAGGTGCTGTTAGTGCTGCTCATGTTGCCCCTGAAGCAGTTGGCAAGCACTGCCAGTCAGCAGGGAGCGGTTAGGGTGAAGGAGACCCAATCAGCCATGCTGTAATTTGCATCTGATTGATGAACACATGGAGAGTGTGGAAACACCAATTAGAAATAAAACCGTGGCAGTGAAGGATTTGGGATGGGCTGTTTCTCTTACCTTCTGCCTCCCAAATATAACCAAGAAAACTTGGAAGGGCTGACAGTTAAAAGAAATTTAATGTAGCCTGCATTGTGATGCTTGCAGTGGTTTGCAAGGTGGATTGAAAAATGTTTATTTTGCAAAATTTTTACTTGTATAAATTTAAAATTAAAATGTGCTTCTTAAGTAAAGGTAGAAATATAAATCATTTATATTATCATTTTGGTCACTGATCCTGATTCCAATAATTATCTAAATTTAACTTCAGATATAGATTTTAAAATATTTATTCAAAAAATAAAAAATATGTACCTGAAATAATTTTCATGTGCATCTTTTAAAGAAATATACTGCTTTTAAATGCATCAAAATAATTTTCAGCTTGTTTGTTCTAAGGGAGTCAGCCTCTCTTTAATATATTGTGTCCTTAACCCAAGACTGCCAGTTCTATGATTTTGATTCATATGATCTTTTTTATGCAGTATGAATGCTTCCTCTCTGTCTGTGTGTTCCCAGTACAGTATTCAATACCATTTATCTCAGTATAGAAGAATTGAAGTTGTTACTGATTATGCTGTGTTAGATTTTGAAATTCCTTTGTAAATCTGTAAAGACTCTAAACATCTACCATTCCCAGTACCTTAACAGATTCATCCTTCCTCTGACCATATAATTGTTAAATTGTGCATGAAAAATGGCTTGAGGATAATCTGTCCCTTTTCCAGCAGGTTTATCAGGGAAAACTTACTAGGGAACATTGCCTTGTTTAGATGTATCCTCCAGGTTAAGAACTCAAAGGTCAACAGTTGCCAAAAGCAGTTTCACTTAGTAACTACAGTTTTTCCCAAGCTCTGCAACCTGCCTCCATGGTGATCCTTGTCCTCAGTGAATGTGTACATATGCAGCTCTTGGATCTCTATCCATAGGCAAGTAATCTTGGTTTAATGAAATAATCTGTTCACTTTTTAGTATACTTAATCACAATGATTAATTACCTGCATAAACAAATATTACCTGTAAATACAATGAGCTGACCTTGTCATGTTATTGTTTCTTTCCTAACACTTCTCACTGAATTTGCTGCACAATTTTGATGACTGAGGGAAAGCTTACCTAGGTTTATTTTAGCCACTTTGTTTCATTAAATAGCTAAGAATGGGGTTGGTTTTGTGGTTCGTTTGTTTGATTGTTGGTTTCTTAGTTTAAAAAAGAATATACATTACACTAATTTATCTAGACTATAAGAGATGGTGTTTTGAAATGTTTTGATGACATCTCTCTTAAAAAGCGGGATTTTGTTTTGAAAATGTCTGATGACATCTGATTGATTTAAAGGAGTTGCTCCTGTTGTAAACTGCTGGAGAGACTAAAATCAAGGTTATCTTTCTAGGGATGGAGCTGCTTTTTCTTTGATTTACAGGTTTTGTAAACTGTTGATTTAAAAACAAATTAAAATATATATCTATTTCTCATTTTAACAGGTTTTTTAGAGGACAACACTTTCAGGCAGGAAGTTCTGTTAAAGTTGATAGAAATTTCTTTAGATAAAAGGTATTCCAAAGTGCTGAGAATAGTTTTGTCTTTTGCAACTACAGTTAATACTTCTGTTCACTTCTCAGGTGTTCTGCTTTTCCTGAGCACTTACCTTTGGCAATTCGGGTGTTTAGCTGAAAACTGCCTAATAATTGTTGCTCAAACCAACTCAGTGCTGACAGTACCCAGATGGAAAGACAAAGAACAGAAGAACTTTATTTAAAATTCTTTCAGCTTAAAAAGTAAAGGCATTTATGCTAAATAACTTCTTAAAACATCCAAGTAAAATTACCTTGGTGTTGAAACTTGCAGTGCATAAGTTAGAAGTTTTAAAATACTGCTGGTTTTAAATGTGTGTATGTGTGTGTAAAATAATACTAAAGCCTTTATATTTTATTTAAAGCAGAGTGCTTGCAAAGCAAATGTAAGATTTGGTAAAAATAGGCTTGGACTGGTTTTCTTTTAATTGTGATGGCATCATCAAATCAAATAATACAGTTAATGAACATTAAAGCCAAAAAAGAACGCAAGAAAACAAATGGGTAATAATGGGAAAGCAATAGCTGCAGTACAAGAAATGAAACTAAGCAGATAAAGCAGATGAAATATCATAGAGCTTCTGAAAGAAATGAAATGAAAACAGATTGTTATCAGATCTTTTCTCTTCCCCAAAAGTTTGATACCATTTCTTTGGGGAACAGTTTGCAAATGATATACAGATTATGTGTAATACAATCATATACAAACATGCAATTTACCTCACTTACAATCTGTTCCATGATCTTTGTTCATCCTAAAGAGACAAGACTAGGTGCAGATCTTGGAACAGAAGGTCTGGGAAATAAAACAGAGCTGCAGTTAATAGAACTGTGTTGGGACATTACAATTGTAAATGTTTGCTATTTTTCCTTTCTGCACATTCCTGGCTTTCTGCTAACTCTTGCTTTTAAATGTCTTTATGGACTGTTTGTTAATATATTTTAACATAGGTAATTAGCACCAATAAAGATGATCTGTAGGAAATTATGTTACATATATTTAAATTTTATTTTTTGTTCCAACATAGAAATATTAAAGCAAATTTTCTCCCTGTGGCATATGCAGCAAAGTATTCATCCTCTAATTGTTTTTTGGGCTTTGTTAGATCTGAGTATCCATGAACAAGCAGGATTAGAGAGAAATCTGTAGTTGGAAAAATTACATGTCTGAAGTATTAACTGGTGCATTCAATGCTTCTTACGCTCTCTGTCACCAAACACGTTATCCTCGGGTCTGCAAGTGAGCTGTACTTAGCCTTTTCTGCCTGTAACTGCTTTCTTTATAGCTAAAAGGCAGTTCAGTCTGCAGTGTCCATGTGCGAGCGAGTGAATGTCTCCTATAAATTGCTGTCAAAATCTCATCATTTTACTTACTCTTATTCCACTTCATTTCATACATACCCCAGTTGTTCACTGCCACTTGTCACTGACCCCTACCTTGTCCCATTTCCTTTACCCCTTTGAGACTGCATACATGTGATTGCACTGAGCAGCACCACATTTTGAAACTGATTGTACAATGTTGTCCAGCACAAGCCATGCAGAAATGTGAGTGGCTCTATGCAGACCCAGAGCATGGTGGTCAGCCCAGACATGTGGTTCCTGACAAATGTTATTGTGTCTGTTACAGGCTTCACTGAAGTAGAAATGCAGGATGTGAAGCTTGGCTGAGAATGGCTAAGGAAATGTTTTCATCATATGCTAGAATTTGTGCTCTTTATGCCATTTAAATTCTGATTCTTAGTGGGATACAACTATGCCTCTTCTCTACTGCTGCTGTGCCTACACTGTCTGCTCAAAGAGAACAGTTACTGCAAACAGAGAGCATTTTGCATTATAAAGGCTGATCCAGTGATACTGTTGATTCTTCAGATCTGTTTAGTGGTAAAGTCAAATCTTTATTGCACATAATGACTATTCTGAGGGAAGTATGAAAATGACACCAGATAGATAGCAGGAAACAGTCTTATCTGAGTTGCTTAATCCCATTTTAATGCATATCCCAAATAATCCAGTAAAAAATAGTCCAGTGACTGACCTCTCACATACAAAGTAACCAACAGCACAGTGAAGTGATAGCATAAATGAGAAGAAAAACACATGCCTTGTTTAGGAATTACTTGGTCTTGTATATTTGATTATACTGTCTATGTGTATGCACAGTGATGACTGAAGAAGAGTCTGAAATTACTGATACATATGCTGCTTGTTAATTTTTACTTTTAAATGGGATTAGGGCTTTGTGAAATGGGAACAGAAAGCAAGCATACAATATAGAATGGATCATACAAATAGTAAGGTATTAAGTGTCTTGCATATGCATTTAAGCAGGATTTCCAGGTGTGTGCTTGCAAATGAATATGCTTCTGTCAGAGATAGATAGCAGTAAAACTCAGACAACTTTTTAAAAATCAGTATTTAAATTTAGAATATTGGGTTTGGTGTCACCTGAAAAAAAAGAAATGCTGACCATTCATCTGAATAAGATTCAGAACTAAAATTTCTGCTGGGCCTCATATTAGCAACAAAAAAAGCAAAGTATGTGCTAGATGACTGACTTTATGCACAGACGATGTAATTTTTGTGTTTTGTTTCATCCCCCCCAAAAATAAAATCCAATAAAATATGAAATTCTGTAACTGGCTAAAATGTAGTAAAAATAATGGCACAGGCTTAAAGGATTTTTAAAAATATTTTTTAAAGTAACAGAAAATGTATTATTCCATCTTGAACGCAGCGTTACTGCTCTGTGGTTATACATGCAAAATTCATGAAAATTAAAAATAATGTGGGTGTCTTGACATTGTTGCTCTGTATATATGCTTTGCAATAAAACATTTAAATACAATCAGCTTCATAAATATATGTCACATATCAGCTTCTCAGCTAATATATTTTAATGTAAAATATTACATACTTCTGCATAGGGAAAATTATGTCATTGCTGTACACTTGCATTAATGTTGTCATAATCATCTGGTCTCTCTTAATTGTCTCAGGGTGTGGCTGAGTGTTGCTTAGTTCACTGACCAATGAAGAAATGCGTTTTTGCAACATTTAAAGATTAATGTAAAAAGCCTTTTCTTTGTCCTGATGCACAATTAAAAACACTCTGGGAATAAAGGACTTTGCCCATGACAGCTACCTTGCATCTGCTTGGATTCTGATTTGTGGGTTTTTTTATCTTTTGACCTTTATTCCAGGTTATGTTTCCAGTATATATCTTATGCTCTGGCATCTCAACATATTAATAAAACTTGCATTTGTGAATACATTTCTTTTGGTGAAAATAGTCCTGAAAAAGGGGCAGTTGAGGAACCAAGAGATGCTAAGGACTAGTAAGCCCTCATTACTTTTTCTTGCTGTTACTTGTACTATTTTGTCCTTACTTGAGTAACCTCTCAGAGTCTACTGTTGAGGTATTATTGCATCTAATCATAGATTCACAGCAAATAGGGCTGGAAGAGAGCTAGAATGATTGTTCAGTCCCTCCTCCGACCCCAAGGCAGGACTAGCTGCACCTAAATTATCCCTGACAGATGTTTGTCTATCCTGCTTTCAAAAACCTTCAGTATGGGGATTCCAAAAGTTCCTGAGGCAGTCTATTAATTTTCTTCACTGCCCTTAAAATAAGAGAGATTTTTTCCTCTTTTGTCTTTTCTAATGTCTAAAGCTGATGTTCTGCATTGCAATTTCAGTGTTATCCTCTGTTGTATCTTTTGCAAACATGAACAATCTGCAGCCTTTCTCTTTGAGGCCACCTTTCATTTCTTTGATTTGAATTAAATATATTCATGAGGCAATAATTGCATGAGACAAAAATGGGTTAAGATTGCATGTGATCAGTGCACAATCTCTCCTACAGTGAATGTCTACTTCCTCTACATTGCCAATGGAAAGACCAAGCAGCTGGTTTCCTGAAAGGGATCCTGAGTTAAGATCCTGAATTTGATCTGAATTAGGTACCTGAAGAATAAAGCAGGTCTTCTGGAGAGTCAATGAACAGTGGTGACTGAAGGAAGAAGAGGGAATGAAAAACATACAGAATTATCTGTAAGAGGAAACACCAACTGATAATCATGTAAACAAAATATTCCGTGCCTGGAGTCTCAAGAAACCATTGTCTTCCTTGACATTATTGTCCCAGCAACCAGACTCATGCGTCGAAGAACTGAAGAGAAAAGAAAATATCTATCTGTGAAATCATGGCCCTGCTAGAAAAATTCTGCTAGCTGCAAGGAAAGATCTGAACCTTCAGTTCAGCCCCTGACCTTGAGCTTAGACAACTGCACTGAATGGAGATGTTGTTCAATAAAGTGACATTGTGTGCCTGCTCAGGGATAAACATGGGAGGTTCTGCCTTCTTTTTAGCCTAATATTTAGACATGGGCTTTTTTGATGGGTTTCTGTGGTGGTGTAGTTCAAAAAAAACCAAACCAAACCAAACCAAACCAAACCAAACCCCCTCTTTTTTTTTTTTTTTTTTTTTTGTTTTTAATTTTTAATGCAGCTCACATAAGAAACAATGGAATTGAACTTTTTTTAACATTTTTTGAATAACCATTAATATGTGACTCACATTTCAGATGATTCTACTTTGTTTTGGGCATATTAGACTGTGTTCTTTAGATAGGTTTAATTTTTGCAATTGAAGAAAAAAAAAACCTCACAGTGAGGTATTTGTAGAAAGTTAATTAGCCCATGCAAATTCACTGACATCTGTTTTCTACTTTAAAATAATTGAATTTGTCTTTTATTGTACAGTTAAAAAATTAAATCTTTAGTAAAACTTTCTGGACTAAAAATGACCCAGGCTGCATTGGAGTCTTCAGGCAGGCTTGATCAACTTCCTTTAGGCTGCTGACTGGAGGGGAAAAAAAGAAGAAAAATAAATAAATAATAATTTTAAAAGTCAATTTTACTTAATTAAGTACTATCCTAAAGATCTGGTAGCTACCTTGAACGATAAAGGCAGACTTTATGGACTGTAAGCTCCTATTCCTTTCTTTAAAACCCATCTGCCTCAAAGCAAGTAAGTCTGAGAGAGCTGGCATTATTACATTTTAAATATTGACCTTACCAATTCAGGCCATAATCTTGTTATCAGACTGACATAGAAGGAGATGGACAGACTAAAGATCAGGAGGCAACAGCATTTTCAATAACTAAATCCAACACTGTTCTTTATTACAATTAAAAAAAAAAAAAAAAGTTTGTTCTGAGTTGATCTTATTTAACTACACACAAAAGTGAAAAATGTACTACACCTGCATTCCTTCTGCAAACTGTGGGCAGAAAATCAGGAAACTTCAGAACACCATTCAAATTCCAGATCTGCTAAAAATACATGTATTTTTTTTCTGCTGTGAGTAGTCTATTGAACTGATTAAGGAAAGGTGAGATAAAACTGCGACTCTGCGCCTACACCTAAGATGATATAAGCGACCTGCTAATAACATGGTTATGTAGCAGTGAAGTCTGTGAAAGCAGTCATAATCCAAGAGGTTAGAGATTGGAATCCAAGGGTGAGGGTAGCCTTTTCCCATTACTTGCAGTGAGTCCATGTGTTTTTCCATACTAGAAAGCTTTCTTAGGAAAGAATAGACACCAAACCCAGACATCTAAAGATCTGCAGTAAAGGCAGCAGAATTTAGTATTCCTGTGTTTTCTTTAGCAATGTGTTTTCCTATGTCTCTGAGCATGTCACCTCATTGTACATAAAATTTTTAGCAAAAATATACTTTTATCAGAAATTCCTCTTAATCTTCCCAACTTCTGAATGAACTTTCTCAAGGGCACTGCTGTGATATAGTGCTACGGACGTATTTTTATGGACTTATTATAAGGTAGACCGTAACTCCTAAAGGATCTTCTCTCACAGTAAGATGTGACTATTCAGTGTAGAGATACCTGTCAATGACAGAAAAACATTCAAGTGAAATATAAATTGATATATTTAGAGGTGGAGATCTATACCGCCATGACAATAAACACTGTTGACCCATGAAGAATATTTCTGAGGACCATGCTACAAAATAAACAACTGTGTTCTTATATAATTGCAGCATAAAGTTTATAGCCACAAACATGGAAAATGTTCCTGAGAACATAGGTATGACTTTGCCAGTCAATATTAGGAAGAAAAAATCCTATAAAATTTTTATGGTAGTCATCACAATTGTAGCAGTGGAAGGGGTTCTGCGTGCTTGCATACATCCCTCCATGGAGGTCCTTGCTAAGAGGCTACCTGTTTCACAGCCATAGTCCCCCCCTTGCTGAACAGAAGCCACATGTAAGGCACATATATAAGCACTCTCATTAACCTATGCTGTTTGGCAATCAGTTACAGGGATCCACCCAGATAGCCAAGTTATGAAAGTAACATAGCCTGCCTGCTAAGTGTGCAGTATTTAACTGCAAAGTCTTCATGGTTCCTAAGAATCCTTTAAAAAAATCTGTCACCTGTTTGGCTCACTCCCTGATTGATAGCTGTCTGCACTCCACAGCTTAGAAACATTAAAAAGTAAACATCTGGAATTTCTTGACAGGTGATTTTTTTCCTTACTTGCTAAGCACTTGGGAATCCCTTAGTACATGAGTAACTTTAAGTAGGAAACCAGATAAATATCAAGCCATATATTAAAATACTTCCTCAAGAAGTGCATGAAGGTAATGACAGTCTTCCTACCTTTAGTTCCTATTATTGTCCATCTTACAGGTCAAACCCTAGAGACAGTCAGAGGATGAAGTAAGGTGCGCCCTTCCCTAGCCTTTCTGCTGCCATTCAATTAACTTGGCACTAGGCACCAGCTGCTTTGAGATCAGCTTACAGAGAGCTTGGGCTGGTCAGCAGCTATTAGCTATAGGTGTCAAAACCCCAACATCAGGCCACCTTTGGCCAGCTGACTGAAATTAAGGTTACCAGGTTTCTGGACCTTGTAGTGGTCTTTCAAAGATACCACCAGATCAGTCAAAACCAAGGTTTTGGCAAGAAACAAATGGAAATTAAACTGAAATATAATGACTGGAGGAGAATATGCAGCACACACAACCGGTGTATTTTGATTCCTATTCATGAACATCTAGCTTTGTTAGCCTTTCATGTGGAGAAACACACGTATGATTGCCTTAGATTGTGCTGCCATTTCTGTCTTTTGCTCGGATGTCTGTTCACTTGTACTTGAAAACTTAATCTCAGTTTTCATCCCTTTACTCTGGAAATGAGCAGGGGAAAAAACCATGACCAAAGAACAATATGATTTCTTTCTTGAATGTTTTAATACATCTAAATTCAAAATAAAACAACATTTTGGATTTGCTTACATTCTTGTAGGATAAATAACTACTAATATGACTATATATGGAGCTCTGAAGTATACAGAGGGGGACTTAAATTTTTCAATAGTGCAGCTTCTTTGGTTCTTGATAGAATCTGAAAAATGTGCTACCATCACTCTTTGTGAAAGGAAAAAAGCTTAAATTTATGATTGTCATGCATCACTTGGCAGAGATCACTGATGCATGATCCTGACGATCCTGATCTATGTTCATTCTTAAAATCTGATTATTTACTCCTGAGAAGTATCAACAGATTTTGTATTGGAAGCTGTAGAAAGACAAGCCACAAAGATTTTGGCAGTGACTGCCAGCCTAAAGTGTTTCCTTAAGCAAGGATCTAAGAACTCTTTTGCTTCTAAGAAGAAATCTGGCACTTTTTAGTTTTCTTTTTATGTTTTATAGAAGAATTGACAGAGACTCCAAAGTGCATATTGAATTTCAGTACTTATAAGAGTCATGAAGTTAAACAAATTGTAACTCATTCATCCTGATCCTTAAGGAGTGCCACCACTTAAAATTTAAATACAGAAGACACTAAGGTATTGAAGTGTTATGTAAGTGATTTAGGAACATGACTGTTCTTGACTTTTGCATAGGCTTCTGTTCTTGAATTATCATTCTGTTCTTAAGACTCTTCATTCCCTCCCATTGTTTTGCTATCCTGTGCCCTTAACTCTGAAAAAATGTACTTTCTATCCCAGTAGCACTAGTCAAGGAGTTTGCAGAAGCCACTGCAATACATCTGTTCTACCACTGAAACTAATAGCATTCTTTACTTAAAGCAAATGATGTGCACTAATTTCTTAGTACAGGAAAAGGCGATGAAAACAAAATTACCCCGAACCAGCACGGTATCTTAAACAGTATAGAATATCCTTAAAAGTTGGTAAATTATGATTTTATTCACTTTGGAAGGCAATATATCTTCATCAGTGAAGATGCAAAATGCAAAACACAGACTGTAATAGCTACTTACCCACCCTTTCACTCCTACACACAGTATTTGGAAACACTAGAAACTAAAATTTCTGTCTCTTCTGTGGAATAGAGAAGTACTTTTTCTTAATTCAGATACCTGCAAAGGTGATTTATCAAACTCATTCTTCTTCATATGATATTATAAAATCAGATAGCATGTTGAACTGATTGCCATAATTCTTCAAAGTTTGTTTTCCTGAGCGTTGCAGATGCATATCACAAGCAGTTAAAATATCAAAAAGCACTTCTTGTGGGTATGTTATTACATTCTTATACCTGTATTTCCTTCTTAATGACAAAATATGCATTTTCACTGAAAGTTGTGCTGATAAAACTAGTTTAAAGACCTAATTGTTTTAAAAGTATTTATCAACAGAAACATTAGCAAAATATTTTAATTACTATAGTTTGTGTAGAGTAAATGTAAGCATTTATTAATACAAGCTAAGCACTCATTATAAATTTGCACAGAAAATGATAAAATATTATGTATGAAATGAATCATTAGCATGGACCATTAAGTCCTCTATTTTCCTTTAATTGAATTTGTCAGTAGTACCCTCTTTAACTGAAAACCAGTCATAACCACAAAATTAAATAATAATTAAAGAAACAACTATTCAAAGAGTTGCTTGGTAGCTAAGGTGCCATTTAACCAAAACAGCAATTTAATGTAAATTGCAGCCCATGTAGACGTAGTTCTGAAAATTATACATCCTGTGGTTCATATATGTTTGAATTAGCAAAACATTTTCAGCATCACAGTCTAGATGTTCTTATACTGGTTCTGTAAACATAAAGACTGAATAAATGGGTGAAAATAGGTATAAATAGACCTATGGCAATTAAAGCTAATTAAGACTTTACAGAAATAAACTGCTGTCTGTTCAGTAAATTTTTAGCAGCTTAGAAAATGTACCAACTTACAGCATATACATTCTGTCACTGTACACAGTTATTCAGTATAGATGTATTGGATGTGCAACCAAAAATAATGTTTTCCTTATCTGTGTTTTTTCCTAACTACCCGATAATTAAAAGATAGGTGGAACCTCCTGATTACAGGGAATTCTTTACACTCTCAGAGGAGGTCCAAGAGCCTCCAATGTGTATATGGAGATTTGCCCTTGCTACATCAGGGTCAGGACGCATGACTGGGACTATCCTTTCTTACTGCTGGTGATTCCCTCACATGAATTACCTCTGGGACAGTGGGGGTTTAGCCACAAATTCTGTTTTGCACAACCAGCAGGGGGAGGCAAGATTTAAGGAAATAAACTGGGGAAACTTCATGGAAGCAAGTAGTATTAAAAAGGGGGGGGGGGGGGGGGCC
>JANRGW010037391.1:0-15640 GCA_024733675.1 Psilopsiagon aymara
CAAAACGTTCTAAGCAGTAACAGAAACATTGGTGTTATCAGCACTGTTCCCAGGCCAAAAGTCAAAACCACAGCACTGCACCAGCCGCCAAGAAGGAGAAAAATGACTGCTACTGCTGAACCCCTGACAACAAGACATCCGCTTTTCTTCCATGTCTTTGCCAGCAGCTCCTGTATATCACCGCAGCAGTTGTAACCATCCTTTGGGACCCTGCTCTCCCCAGATACCAGGTACAGCACTCAAACGCATCTCTGCAGCTGGATTTGACAACTACTTCCAGATAATTCCAGCTCTCCAGGAAACCGTTCCAGTGCCTCTTCATAGGTGGCAGTTAACTGCCATTACCTTACAGGGATATGAGCAGAAGTGGCTTCTTGCAGTTGTGTGTAGCTGAAGGGTGGCTGCAGGACACCACAGCCTGTGCTGCCTTCCAGCCGCTCACTGCCTCTGCTTGAACCATTCTTTCTTGGCAATTTCTGTTGTGGGTGCATTCCTCTGAGGGGTGGAGCAGCTCTGCTCTGGAGCCAGGTTGGACACAGGGGCTTGGAGCAACCTGGTCCAGTGCTGAGTATGCTGCTCATGTGAAAATGGGTTATATATCCAAAATCTTAGCTCTTCTCCATTGGGTGATCACTGAGACCTCCAGTGCCAGGAATGGCCACACTCCAGGAATGGCCTTGCTGAGCTTGAGATTGCTGCAGAGCCTCTCATCTTGCAGGCATTTGGTTCTGCGTGGAAAAGCACATGCTGAGACCACAGTGAGTTCAGTGTTCAGGGTGGATTTTGGGGGCATAACCTGAGTTCAAAACCAGTGCTGGTCTCTGTCCAGAGATACCTGGTGATGGCCAGGTTTGGAAAGGTCTCCTGAATACCTGAAAACCTGGTGTACACGTGCCTCAATCCCTATTGCTGCCTCACTTGTGTTTACATGGAGAACAGCCACTTTGCTGAAGTTAAGCCTGTGATAAAAATGAGCATGAGATGAAAATTAGCTGCCATTTATTTCATTCCATGGAAGCAAAACAGTAAAAAGGCCTGAGGATATTTTTCACTGTTTCATGGTAAAAATAGAGTGAAGAAACAGATTCTGGGAACTGTTGGTGCTAAACCTCATCATGTGTGTAGGTGAAGCTTGGCGAGTAGCTGTTGTAGATCTTTCAAGGTTAATGGAACTGATCTTGTTTTGTTGATTGAATAAGTGATTATTTCCAGAGGATAATAGCTCTAATCCTGACGTTAATGTCACCTCATCTTTGCTGGTGTTTGTGCAGGTCCTCCTATAACCTTTCAGGCAGACAGTCCTGCTAGCTGAGCACGTTTCACTGAGAGATTTGTTACAGATGGGGCTGTTGCGGGGTACCTTCACATTAGAGCTATAGGGGATGTTCTGACCTCTGAAAATGCCAATTCATTGAAAATGAAGTGTTTCATAGAACTCTGGCCAAGATGTACGACCCTTCCTTGTTGCTGTGCCAGTTGGCAGGCTGAGAGCCCGGAGTTTCTGCATCCACTTTCCTTGGAATCCTGCCTTGCAGGTATTGTTTAAACCTCTGCAGCAAGTGGTGAAGGGCAAATTTTGCAAACCTTGTGCTGAAAAATCCCTCCTTGAGACTTCAGGCATGCACAAACGTGACTTGGCATGTGTCAGGAGTGTGAAACGGGCTGTGAGGAAAGGATGCTCCATGAGCTCCTTATTGTACCAGCAGCTGGAATGCGCTGCAAAGCGAAGTCACCTTCAGCTCTGTGTACAGGGACAAAGAAAATACGTTTAAAGCAAGGCATCTTTCCAAACCTGACCATTTTGAAGCTTCATGGATCCAGCTTGCACAGCTTTTTAAACTAAATTAGCACTATTAGGCTTGTAAAGAGGAGAAGGATGCACAGTAATGCAAGTGTAGATGTAGAAATCTCGAAACATTTTGAAGTCCATAAACCTCCCTTTGGATGGGACATATTAGTCAAAGAATCTGGCATGCATAATACAGAATCTTTGCTGTCTCACCAGGTTCTGCCACAGAAATCACAACCATTGGAGAAGTTACAGCTCAGTTTTGCTGGTGTTCTTCCATCTCTGCACAAGTCCATGCTTTCTGATGGTGCAATAAAACGCATCCTGCTTCACCCACAGAAGCAAATTACTGCTTTATTTTGCTATTGCAATAGCACCTCAGAGACACAGTGAGCAGCAGGCCTGGGGCTTTGAGCATCATGGCCTGGGAAAGGTATTTGCTTCAGGTGGATTTGCTTTCATGTACATCTCAATGCAAGACCAGCAGTGCAGAGAGCACCTGAGGAGTCAGGGCATGCTCAGCACCCAGGGCTGCGCTGCAACATGCACTGAGGTTTTTGGCAGATTGTTTGCCATGGGTGGTGTGTCTGGAGAGGCTGCTGAGGTGTGTTCTAGACATTCACAAGCCCCAGACCCTCCTTTTCATGCAGAGATAATCACTGTCTCCACAGTAGCAGGTTTTGCCTCTGCCTGCTAGGAAACTAACATTTCTCTGAGTCCTTCTATCTCTGCATCTGCCTTGAGTGCAGCATCCTCTGCCCACCTCTGAACAGGTCCAGCTGGCAAATGTATTCCTTTCCCTATCCCCGATAGGGGATGCTGCCAACCTCTTTAGATCTCCAGTACCTCCCTGCAGAGGGTGAGCTGGGAAAACTGCTTGGACATGGCTGGAGCCCCTCTGCTGCAATACAGATCAGGCAGGATTCTGCCAAAAGCAGTGCCGTGCATGGGGCCGACGAGGGGAGCTGAGGCTGTGGTGCAAGGTGCTGCTGGTTCAGTTCCCATGAAGAGTGAGACCCTCAGATGGGTTTGGCACAGGAATATGTTAATCCCACCAAGAGAGTGGGAGGTGCTGCTGGGCTTGGTGCCTGCATCTTCCCCATCCCTCCCCATGCTTGGTGCTTTGGTGCAGGCAGGCCCTGGCTGGGGCTGCTGAGGGCTGACCTTAGATTGCAGTCTTGGATTTAATCACTGCTTTGTCAAGCTGCAAAAGGATATTGCTATTGGCACCATGAGCAAAAGGAACATGAGCAGCCCTCAACAGAATGAACCCAAGAAAAAGCCTTTGTCTGGCTGGAGGCTCCTCTCTTCTGAATTCCAGTGGCTGGCAGCAAAGGGCAGAGGTGGGAGAACTCTCAAGCAGGTGGCAGGCATCATTTCTAATAGCAAATATCAGACAAACTCAAGAAGTGGGTTCCAGGGAAAGGTGAGAGCTCTGAGCTGGTTTGCTTTCAAAACACTTCCCCTGAAGAGATTCCAGGCTCCATGTGTGGTGACAATTTCAGTGTTCCCAGCAAACACTAAATGAGCTGAGACCATGCAAACTTCACTCCCTAGACTTGCATAGCTAATATTGTATAAGATGTTAAGTTTTCTCCAGCTCCTTCTATTTACTTTTGCACAGAAATAAGAGATTACATTGAACCTGTTGTATCTGTCAAGACGTGGTCCTCATGGGGAAGATCGCTGCCTATGGGTTCGGAGGTGCTGAAGGAAGCAGAGGCATTCCTAACATGTTTCTGCTTTTCTTTACAGAAATGTAATCTTTTTATGCTCAGATTTCTCTTTGCTGTTCTGGGATATCCAGCTAAATGAATATATACATCTGTAACGCAGAAAAGTGTGGGAGCTATCCTCAGTTCTGCATCCAGCATTAAGTTATACAGGATTTTCCACAGTTAGCTTCGTTTAGCTATAGTTTTTCTTTGCAGTTTTCTGTCATCCAATGGGCATAAAAGTCTCCTCATGTTACTGTAATTGAACAGATTATTTCTTATATCAGTGGTACAAAATCAGGTCTATAATTGCCCTGTAGATCTTCCTCTATGATGCATTGATTTTTGTTACCTGGCATTGAATACTCATGTGGGTAAACAGGTATTACAGGCTGGTTTGATTGCTGCACGTGAATATGTGGCATGTAGTGATGGGGTGTTTCGCCTCTTCCAGCAAGTTTATGGACAGGTTTATTTAGATGTATATTCCCCATCACTTGCCTGATCAGCACCAATATGGGGGATTTTCCAAGCCCAACATTTAAAAATCAACATGTATTAACGTTTCAGTGCCAGTTCTCCAAAAGAAGGTGATCCCAGGAAAACAGAAGAAACCAGACAAACGTCCCTGTGAGATGATCAGTCCTTCCTAGATAGAACTGTGACCCTTGGCGTGCAGAAATTGCTACTGATTTTATTATAAAAAAACCCCACATTTTTATTAGGCTTTGTTTTCCTTGGCCTTTGCTCTCAGATCCCTCAATATTATAGGCAGTTACACAAACAATTTATAGTCATAAAATAAAAAGTCATCACAATTTAATTACAAAGCCAAGCTGCATAACTATTTATCAAGCCCAATGAGCAAAGATCCTGCCCCTTTTATGTCATAAATCAGAATACAGATTGTCAGTTCAATCTTCTCTGGTTTTAGCTGCTGCACCCATGGTGCAACATTGAGTTGGTAATGCACACTTCAGCATTTTTTAAGTTGCTTCCAAGTTAGCTGTAGTAAGCTCAGGTTGTGCTTGCATTTCTCATTGCCCTCAGCAATGGATTATCTTTGCTTTTTGCCAATGCTTGTGTGGCAGCAGGTAAGGTAATGTTAAACATGGTGATGGGTGGCTGCATAGTCTAAGTATCTAAATAGATGTCAATGGAAGGCCTGTAGCTCTTGCCACAAGGCAGTGATACTTTCTGGCTGTGAAAGTGGTGTTTAGTCCTATGGAAAGCCACCAGTGCCTATTGGCATATTGACATTTCACTGCTATAAACCTCTTAATTTCATGCATTCTATCCTCTACAGCAGCCAAAGGAATGGGTTCATTCTCCTATTGTCCACCCAAAAGTCAGCCACGTCTGCCTCACTGGGGATGGCTGGAATGTGGCAAGGAGGCTCTTTTATTGCAAAGGGTTATAAAACTCTCTTCTGCTCCCGGGGTTAGCTGGGCAGAAAAACATCTGTTTGAATGCATCAGTCCTTTCCAAGACAATCTGCAGAGCTGCCATGTGGGCTGTTCGCTGGACACACGGGACGTTGCAGCCTTTCCATGGGGAGAATGATGTTATCTCAGCTGTGGTGACATCCTTGCATCGTTTCAGCTGTGATGACCAAGCTGGGTGCCCTGCTTGCCACTGACAGGTTTTGCTGAGGCATGAGGCTGTTTAGCCAAAACTGGAATTTCTGTGCTGTTTACATTTGTTTCAGTCTGCTAAATGCACATATTTCTAATGGCATGGTGAGGAATTTTGCAGTATAGCTAAGGAAAATAGCTGGAGTGCCCTATTGTGTTGCAGTTTGTGTCTTGGGTATGTGGTCTTAAGCTTGCCTGGATTTTACAATGGGAGAGAAACAAGCTGCGTATAGATGGGAGCCTGAAACACTGTATGAGCTGACTGCACGGACTGGGCCAGGCCAAAGAAATGCAGCCAAAGTGCTGGTCCTCCTGCTAATGCTGGGATGGATTGTGATCTGTGTGAGAGGGAAAGAGGTGCTGCTGGGTACCCTGCTCCCCTGAGCACCAGAAAAATTCATGGGTGAAGCACTAAGAATGTGGGGGATTGAAATTCTGCTCAAGCAAGGCTGAGGAGATGTTTGTTCAGCAGATTGTTTAGTCTTTAATCGTGGTTTAATCTTTTAGTTAGATGATTGTTCTACCAGTTGATAATGTGAATTGTATTGGAGAACAATATGTTAAAGCGTCATCAGCAAGAGCAGCCAAGGAGATTATTTTGGATTCCTTTTTGTTAATTTCTTGTACATCATCATGTCAATTCTTCTGTTTTCTAATTAATTTGGTTTCAGTGCTTGCATTTCCCTTGTAAGTGCCACTGCCTGTGACACTGCAGCTTGGGAAGCCAGGACTCATTACTAAAGGTGGAGGCTTCTGTGTAATTTGTCTCACACAGAGATGTAAAGGTCAGGAGATGGTGTTGCACTTCCAGCTGTTCAATGGGAACTAGGAAATATTTCCCAGCGAGGACATGCTGGAGTTTTCAATTTTGCAGTTTTAGGATCTGGAGTTCATGTTTCTCATAGACTGTGCTCTACTAAAAGCCCAGTTTCTTGGTGCTTTCCAAGTCCTTGAAGGAAAACAATGTGTTGTTTTCTTTCAAGTGAAAATGAATTTGAGGTGTGCTTTGCTGCTTTGCTTTCTTTTCTTCACTTTATGGCATTGCTGTGTACTGGGATGAGAAGCATGAAAAGTGTGAAAAGTGTAATGGCTTTTGCATTGTCCTTGTGTAGGACGAGCCATTGCAGGGGACTGTGTCTGCCCAAATGCTGTTCAGTGCACGGAGAAATTGCTGTTTCCAGCCAGTTCCCTGCAGGTCCCTGGGCTGATGCTGCAGCAAGGAAATCCATGCACAAGTCATGAGATGTACCAAGTTCTCCATGTTGCCAGGGAAACATCCAGATTTAGGTATAGCTCTAAATGTGCTTTTTTCCTCAGTTTGCTCAGTCTCACCTCCTTCATGGACTGCCAGGCTGGCTGCTGATGGTGGGGATTGGGACTGCTGCAAAACTCAAGAGGGAAAACTGACTTTGGGAACGTTGGTGGAGAGGAAATGTACAAAGGAAATGGGAAAGAAATAAGGAAAAAATGATTATTTTTTAAAATGTTTTAGGGTTTTGTTTGGTTTTTTTTTTTTTTTCATCTGAAGAAAACTGAGGGCTTTGCTTTGCTTTGGGTATTTGTGCATTTTGGGATTTGCCATGCAGGTGCCAAAAATGATGCTTTTCTAGGCAGAGACTCTTCATCATGGACTGTAGTGATAGGACCAGGGGTGATGGGCTCAAACTTATAAAGGGGAGACTGAGATGAGCTCTTGGGCAGAAGCTCTTCCCTTGAGGGTGCTGAGGCACTGGCACAGGGTGCCCAGAGAAGCTGTGGCTGCCCCATCACTGGCAGTGTTCAAGGCCAGGTTGGACACAGGGGCTTGGAGCAAGCAGTTCTACTGGAGCTGTCCCCGCCCCCAGGGAAGGCTCTGTGCCAAGACCCATTTCAGGTGTGTATTTTACCATCTCTGCCAAAAGCATCTCAGCTGGTGACAGTCTTGTATTTCCCCCTGCTCCATTAGCCAACCTGTACTGAAACTTGCTAAGAACATGATAGTGAGGTAGAAAATCTGCTTGGACTGGGAATACATCTGCAGATTTGAAACTTGTCCATGGTTGCCTAAATACAGCCCAAAACAGAGTTTCTAATGGGAATGCTCTTTCTGAGTGTGTGACCCTGAGAAACTGCTCTGAATTTTACCCTGCTTTGAGCAGGGGATAGACTAGAGAAAATGCTACCCCCAGAAATCCTTTCCAGGGTAAGTTATTATTCCAATATATATTTTATAATGATTCAAATTGGAATTAGCAATAATGGTAAGACAAACATGAGCTCTGGTGAATGTAATTGGAATGTATCCAGTGACATCCTCATTCTTCATATCCTCAGCAAGGCAAGATGATGAAAGTTGTTGAGCACTTTGTAGACAAAGAAATGGAGGTCTGAAAACCCAGTTTCTGGTTATTGTCAATGCAGCCTGTAGTGTTTTGTTGTTGTTGTGTTGGGTTTCTTCTCAGTTTTCATTGCGTTTTTTAACTGTACTTGAATTCACTGATGAAGAGAGAATTAAAACCTAGGTCATATGACAAATGATGAACCTGGTAATGAACATGAAGACTGCTAATTGCCCATGGCTGTCGAAGCTCTTTTCAAGCTGTCAGCAGCTGTGATTCTGCAGTGGAATTTTTCACCATCTTGATAAGTAAAACATAAAGGCTGATGTGTGTCTTTCAGATGAAAGGGGAATGCTCTCTTTAGATAAGTAGCTCCTTTTCCATGCTGGCCTTTCCACTCAGAAGCAGCCAACATAAGTGTGCAAGATGGTGCCTTGCACTGGGGAATAGGAATACCAACTATTTCTGCAGCATTTCAGTCATCTCAGCCCTGATGTAGACAGGGATCAGGCTGAGAGGGCTTCACTGTTCCCAGCACCTCTGAAAGCAGCCCAGAGCTATGGGATATTTCATGTTTTCTTTGTATCTCATCTGAAAATACATTTTCCCTGTTATTTCTGCATTCCCTCTCTCATCTATCACTGTTGCTCAACACGTTTCATGGATTCAATAGTTCAAATTTTCCAGGAAGAACCAAATGGGGTTTGCCTGAAAGATGATGAAAATGAAGCGTCCTGTAGATTGTATTTGTATTGATAGTCTGCTTCCAGGTTCTCTGCTGTTGAAATCATTTAATGGGTGGCAGGTTCCAGCTCACTCTTCTTGTTTACTTGGCAATGGAAGGGGAGTAGAAAGGTAGATGAGAACAAAACCCCCTTGACTTAAATTAACAGAAAGATTAAAGCTTTGAAGGAAGAGCTGTCACTGTTCACGAGCACATAGTAAATGTTGGAAAATACAATCACAGTTAAGCAAAACTAGATGAGAGCAGTAAAAACACAGCTTAAATATATTTATTTATAGAGGAATCAATCTGGGGTAGTAGGCACCAGCACTCCCTGCTTTGTTGTTGGATAAGGCCCATGGCAGAGGTAATTGTCTCAGCCAAGGAAGTGCTGGAGAGATGAGATTCCTACAGGATAAAAGATGCACATCAGCAATTCAGAAGGCAATGGCAAGCAAAGGAGCTAAGTTGGGGTGAAATAGCTGGGTTTCTTCATGGCAAAGGTTGGTAGCCAGGACCTACTGCCCTAGGTACCATGCTGCTCAGTGCCTGCTTTAATGATCTGGATAGGGAATAATACAGCCATCATGCAGAGAACACAAAGGTTTAGGAAGGACAGTGGGGATCTTCAAAGAGAGATTTTAAATGAGTGAAAGAAAAGGATAGCATGAGAGGAAACATTCTTAAACTTCCTCTAGATTACCCTAGGCTGTGTTTTGCACTGAATGCTCTTTTTTTCCCCTTTCTTTGTGGCTATTATGAGCTTCCCTCTATTTCAAGGTTTAAAAAATGTATATCAATTTCTTTCCTAAGCACAGGAAGTCAAAGTGCTGAATTATAGCTATGAAGCTAAAGCAGCTTAAACAGATGATTGCTCCTATATCAGACTGCCAGCGTGCACTCATCCACACTGCCCTGAGAGGGGAAAATTACTTCTGTTTCATATGATGACTGAGTAGATTAAAATATTTAGTAGGGGGTTTGATGATGCTTTACCATGAATATTTGCCTTCTCCTCTGGGTGAGGAGACAGCACAGGTTTCCTTCTTGGCACAAAGGTTAGTAACAGCCCCACTGATGCATGTGTGTGTTTGATGTGCATCACATGCTGTACTTGTGGCCAGAGGTGCCCCCAGAATGTTCCATTCTGTCTCTACCCTGGAACGTGTCTACATCTGGATGCCAAAATACAGTGCTCCTGATCTTGTTGGCTGGTGTGGACCTGGGGTACTGCATGTTACCACCTCTGCAGGACAGCACAGGAGAGGATGGGAATTTGCCAAGAGCTCTTTTGTGGGCACAGCATGGTAAGCCCAGGCTGTAATCACACTGGAGCCAAGTGCCTGGCCCTTCATGTGTGCCAGGAAAATGGAGGGTTGAAGACCAGAGAAGGGATGAGTATGCCAAGGCTGCTACAAGGTAGAAGGAGGTGGGTGGGAGGAATCAGTTGGCATTGGAGTTAGGGGTATCCATCTACGGGGTTTAGCAGGGCTTCACCCTACACCTTCAGCAAGCCACTGGATCCTCAGTTTGCCGGGGAGGTGTATTTAGCCACCTTCAGAGTGCTTGGCTTCACTAGATCTGAGTGTCTCTGGACAAAAGCTGTTTCCTCTTGACCCGTTTTGCTCTTGCTGAGAGCTGAGATTTATTTGGGTTTTAGCATGTCCCTCAGAAGGCATTTGCCTGCCTGCCTGCCTGCCTGCAGGGGAAGTGCAGGAGAGCCATTTCTGGCTTAAATTGTGATTGAATTTACCTGGTCAGAAATTCCTTGGAAACACGACTGCCTTTTCATGTGGGCAGATGTACAGCTTCACTGCCTTAACATTCCTGCAGAGTCCTAACACCCGGATGATCACAGTGTTTAAACAGTATCAAGAGCTCTATAATTCAGTGTCACCTCATTACGGTTAAGAGAAATGTAATGCCAACAGTGACAAATGCAGGATAACTCCAGTTGCTCATGGCACAAATTGGATTCAACTGAAGCTTGACACACACTCAAAAAGCTGGAGAGAATCAAAAGGCTGTTTAACATGCTTAGGTGTGTGGGAGAAGTTATAAGATAGATGCTATTTCATGCTCATTAATCAAGGGTTAGGGGAGAAACTGAATTGTTCAACACTGATTAAAATTGTCCTTGCTGTTATTACTAAAATACAAATACAACTTCATGTCGGAGCCTTTCTTAGAAAAGATAATGTGTTTTGGGTTGTATTGACAGGGTTCTGTTGGGGTTTGCTGGGTAATTGCTCACAGACCTGCAAGTAGTGCAGCTTTTAGCTGGCACAGGCTGCAAGGTGGAGTAGGTGGGATGAAAAATCAGCCACCTGAGGCCAGTTCTCCCCATCAGCATGGGTAGGGAAGCACAGAAAAAGGGCCTCCAGGGGCCAGGACCTGGAAATTCACCTTGGGCTGTGCTGAGGAATTTGGCCGCTGCAGCAGAACACAAGCACAGTTTCAAAGCTGGTTTCGCAAGTGAAATAAGGGTAAAATTAGGTCTGTTGGCAAATGCAGTTCCTTCTGGTGCTGCATCTCCCTGCTCCATGTTTTGCCAGCAGAGAAATGGGGATGAGAGAAGAAAATGTGGTTTTTACAACTTCCACCACTAGTAGATGCTGGCAGAGCCTGGTGCAAACCTGGCACAAAAGGATTGAAGCAAACACCAGATCTTTCCTGGGTAAGCTCAAAGAGGGCATTAAGCAGAGGCAAAGCCCCTCTTAAATTCTCTACCAAGGCACTCCTGGCTTCCAGAGACTTCTGAGAGAGGAAACACTGCGCAAACCCTAATTCCCAATGAGGTTTTAGGGTATATCTGCTAAATGTGGGGGCCCAGGAATGGGGGGTAGATCTCTGAAAACATGGCAAACAGGGTCCAGAGCACGGTGGGCTGCAGCTCCCATCAGTTTCAGAAACCCCCACGTGACTACTGGTGCTGCATGGATCCAGTGCTATCAGATTCCCCAGGGCCACGTATTGCAAGGGGAAAGAAAGGGTCTTCAGATGACTTCTGTCCACTGGTGTCTCTGCTAAGTGAGATCTCCAGATCTTTTTAGAAGGGCAAATAGCAAACTGATTTTCATTGCTGGGCTTCAGAGCTGCGCATTTTTGCCTGCAGTATGGTGCAGCACACTCCATTTCTCAGTGCTATTGGCCCTGCAAGGGTGGATATTTGAGCCCCAGTGATTGAAGCAGTTTTAGTGCTTTCCTGGCGCCTGATATATTTTTGCTGCAAACACATCACTACAAACCTTTATTAGGAGAAACATGGCCGTGTGCAGAGCTCTCTTCCAGCATAGCCTGGATCAGGGTTCTGTGTGACATGTTGAGGTTTATTTTCTCAGCTTGTTAGGCAGACACTCAGAAGTCAGGCTTTTGGGCAGGGGAAGGAGGATCTGTCCTGTACCTGCTGAAAGTAATAACAGCTATAAGCTGTCAAGTGAGGAAGGGATGGGAGCAGACTTGAGGAAGGAACAGGATGGAGTTGCTGCACATCAGTATTCTACCAGCTCCCAACTCTCTTTCATTCGTCCTTTAGGGATTTTTGTCATGAAAGCAGAAAATAAGGAAAGCAAAGAAAAATGGCATGAGGTTACCCAGTGAGTCTCTGGCAAGTGCAAGAAGGCCTGGCCAGTCCCCATGCCTGTGGGGGATTCGTGTCTATTCTGCAGGGGCAATTGCTCTTTCCTTCCCTGTCCCTTCCCATAAGGACATGTTCTTTGGAAACCTCTTTGCATTGTTTCTAGGAGAAAATAGCTGCAGTTTGACTACAACCTGTGAGGTGGCTGCAGTGCTGGCTCCAGCTCGGCAGGTAGTGGCTGTGGTGGCTGTTGCCTTGGAGGGGTGTGGGACCCCAGAAGAGGAGATTGCTGGAGTTCAGCTTCTCCCCTTGGTCCCTTCTTGGGTCATCAACCCCATACCCAGCTTCCTCTGCGGGTTTAACTGATATATTTTTTTTTTCCTACTTTTCCTTATCTTTCAACATATGTATAGATGGTCATAAAAAATAATGCGAAAGAATGAGTAAAATGGATAGCTATAGAGCTGGGCTTGTTTGGCAGGAGACCTTAGAGCAGCTCCCATTGCCTAAAGGGACCAACAAGAAAGATGGAGAGGGATGTGATTGAAAATGGTCCATGGTGCAAGGAGAAAAACCCTCTTATGTCATGCACAGCTGTTAAGGATTAGCTTTCTTGCTGGGGAAAGCAACCCAGGAAAGAAATGGCAATGAAAAAAAGCAGAAAAGAAAGGCAAATGATCTACTTCCTGTCTGAGAGGGGAAGAACCTGCAGGATACTCAGGGGGGTTTGTTGGGTGAGATGTCGCTTCCATGTCTGAGCGATGTCCATGGGGCACAGTTCATGGTGCAGCCCCTGCTCTTCCCACCCCTTCCAGGAGGCAGGAATTTCTTGAGCTGGTTCTCTCTGTGCCACTGCTGACAGCAGCATTTGCCCAGGCAGAATCTGTTCTTACAGGAGTTATGTTCCTTTTCTAGCATCGCCTCCGCTGCTGATTGCTTCAAAAGTAATGGCATGGGCTGCCCTGCCAGCTCCTAAATGAGTGCTGCTCCGAAAGCAGCTCAAGAGCTCTTCAGAGGAGGTGCAAATAGAAAGTCCATTCTGTTTCTGGATACCACATATGATCCGAAGGAGCAGCAAGCCAGCGGGCATGGGGGAGCCTTGTTCCCCACTGCAGTGCTGAGGACCAGGTGTGCTGGCTGTGCTTCAGGAACTGGGCTGCTCATCCTCCCTCTGTGCCTTGGCTTTCCTCTTGATTTTGAAAGCTCCATTCGGAGCCACAGCAGCAAATTGGAGGCAGGCTGTGTGGAGACACTGTGTGGAGAGACCTCAACCAGAGTAACGCCTCTGAGCTGGGATGTGCCTTGTGGGATTGAAACCTGCAGTGGAAGGGGAAAATCAAGTGCTTTGGGGTGGGAGTGAGGTTGATTTTTCCTGCCTTTGGCTGCCAGAGGGATGCTGGAGCTTGAGAGCTACTGAAAAGCAAAGAGTTTTTCTGGCAGAGGGATGTGAGCCTTCTGGCTACACACTGCTGTGATGAGGATTTGGCACCCAAACAAAGTATCTATGTGCTGAGGCATTCTCTCCCAGAGGCCTGTCTGAGGCGAGAGAAATAAAGAGGAGAAGGAAAACAGCCAGCAGAAATCCCTTAGAAAGAGCAGCTCCTGGTTAACCCTGCACTGCAGACTTTGAAAGTCAATGCTGACAATACCAAGGTGCTGCATAGGAAGAATTAGTTGGAATTGCAGGCACAGGCTCTAGATTATTTGCAGACGCCTGGGCCATGCAGCTGTCAGATGGGTGAAGAAACACGTCTCGAAGTGCCCAAGTTAGAAATGTGTGAATCATGGCACAGGTGACAGCCCTCAAAATGTGATGGTGGCACTGTTAACTGGCATGCCCAAAGCTTAAAGGTGCCTTGGGAGAGATTCCTGCTCCCCTCATTTGGTGAGCAACCCCAGAGCAAACAGCTCTGTCTGTTAGGTGGAGATCTCTGGCTTGACCCTGTGTGATTCTCCACTTTCACCAGTGTCACCCGTGTCTGAGACACCAGGGGAGAGATGAAGCTCTGGAGGTCTCACACTCCTTCCTATGGTCCATGTAGGAATGGACCTCAAATCATGGGTATCCCTTCCCTGCGTCAGCCTTGTCACATTCTGAAAGCCACTGTTTAAGCATGTGTCTTCATTCAAATCCCACCAGTGGCCCAGATAACCCCTTTGTGGCTGATAAACCTCAATCTTTTCCAGTGCCCAAAGGTGGTTTTCAAAGTTTCATCTTTTCTTGCAAGAGCTCAGCTCCAACTCGCACCCAAGGGCTGCGCTGGCAAGGGGACATCTCTGACCTCTGTGACCTCTCCTTGGGTTTCATGAGGTCTGAAGTTCTTGTCAGGCTGCAGACAAAAGTTGGTTTGGTCCCTTAGTTTAATTTCAGTGGAGGTGTTGGCAAGAAAGGCTCCAAAGAGCCTGTTCGTCTGCAGCAACGCATTTGACAGTCTTTATTCCACATCTATGCAGATTGGAATATAACTTTTCAGTAGGGGTTGGAATTGGCAAATTGCAGTTTTCACTTTGGCTCCATTGGATTATAGGAAATGGAAATAAAAATTAATTTTAAAAAGGGGAATAAATCGGGTGTTTGCAAACCTGATGCTTATTAAACATTGTTTTCTATTCCCAGGAAGCAGTATGTTGACTTTATTATCATGCAAATAGACCACATTGTCTAGAAAGCTGAATAATGACAACTGTACCCCCATTTCTCATCTCCCAGTGGTTTTCAATTTCTCTGAGAAGAAGCTGTCTGCTACTGAGGACGGTGTTGCAGAGACACTGTGCTTTCAGCAGAACATCCTGAAGCATTGAAGGTTGACTGGGGGCCACCAGTCTGAGCCTGGTGTTATTTATATCCTCCGCGTTTGGTACAAGTGATAAATTTGCAAAGACAGAGAGGATCATCCCATCTGCGTAAGGGCATTCCATAAATTGAAAACTAATGTTTATTTTTCTTTAATTAAATACTCCATTAGCCAAAGACTGTGTTAAAATATTTAAAAAGAAGCAATGTAATCAATATACCAACTGTGTCATTGCAAGAATGTTTCCTAGGCATTAAGGCCCAGGATTCCTCTCTTTGCTGAATTATGAGTTCTTTGAAATGGATAAGGAGATCATTGTGGATTGAAATGATCTGTAAATGCGAAACACTATGTTTCTCTTGACTCTCTTGAGGGCACTTCCGCAAGCTGGTGTCTGGATAATGCCCAATGTATTAATTGATTCCAATTTTTTATGATATGCAACATTTCTCCTAAACTCTTCCTTTACTTCTCAGATGTGTTTCTATATATGTATAGCATTCTCAAAAGCCATAGATGCTGTGCTCCCCTCAAGCTTACACTTCATATTGATTAATTTGCTTGTTTGTTTTATCTGGGTAGTTCATGTTAGGTGGATGGGATCAGTGGAGAGGGGGTGCTGCAGTGAAAGCTGTCCTCTCAATTGAGCCCTGGGTAAGCACAGATTCACCTTCCTTCTCCTGTGTGGCGACTGATGTCCACCCAGGCAGAAGAGGCTTCACATCTCAGACACACCAGATCCTTTCCCAAATATGACCAAAATGGGAAGGGAGGGAGAAGGAGCATGGAATTAACCAGGTGGAGAGGCACAGACATTCTTTTCTTCTTCGATCCCTTAGATAGCCAGGCTAAAATCAGATTCTAAACCACTCAGGAAATAAATCACAGAATCCCAGACTGGTTTGTGTTAGAAGGGAATGTAAAGCTCATCCAGTTCCAAACCCCTGCCACGGGCAGGGACACCTTCCATAGAGCAGGGTGCTCTAAGCCCCTGTGTCCAACCTGGCCTTAAGCACTGCAGGGATGGGGCAGCCACAGCTTCTCTGGGCACCCTGTGCCAGCGCCTCAGCACCCTCACAGGGAAGAGC
>JANRGW010037393.1:0-27706 GCA_024733675.1 Psilopsiagon aymara
ACAGTTCCATGTCCTTTTTATGTTGAGGACACCAGAACTGCACACAATACTCCAAGTGAGGTCTCCCGAGAGCAGAGCAGAGGGGTAGGATCACCTCCCTCGACCTGCTGGTCACACTGCTTTTGATGCAGCCCAGGATACCGTTGGCTTTCTGGGCTGCAAGTGCTCTCTGCAGTTGGTTCATGTTCATTTTCTCATTGACCAACACCCCCAAGTCCTTCTGCACAGGGCTGTTCTGAATCTCTTCTCTGCCCAACCTGGAGCTGTGCCTGGGATTTCTCCAACCCAGGTGCAGGACCTTGCCCTTGACATGTTTAAATGCTCTGAAATGCTGAGATTGCTGAATACTACTGTTTTAAAACTGATTTCAAATAGTAGATGGAAAATCCTATGTAACAAGAAAGCTAACAATGAAGTCTTTGTCTTTCTGGGCCACGCTACATTGCTGCCATCCTGCTGGGTAAGCACATCCTGGTGAAATGCAAGTGGTGAGTGAGTAGGTGCAACTGCCAGTGAATTAAAATACCTGTAACTGAGGGATGTCTCTAGGTGCTGAGATTTCATCTTGTGCTGCGTAATACATAATTAATGTTTATGTTGATTAAATCTACAGGTATTCGAATGCTTGACCAGCCATTTATGACAGACATTATTGAGGCTTCCTCTATCAGTCATATGCCTCAAGTCATAGATATATATAGTGCCAGCTGGGGACCAACTGATAATGGAAAGACTGTGGATGGACCTAGAGAGCTAACACTGCAAGCAATGGCAGATGGTGTGAACAAGGTAAATGTCTTATTAAATAATCTGGGTACTGGGGCAGAATTTTATTTACACACTTGCACTGAAACCAATGACTTGGAGATACACGGTCCTCCTACTGATGTTGCAGAACACAATGCTATTGTGTCATCTACCCCAACTTTTGAAGGTCCATTGTTGTTGTCTCTGAAATACTGTGGCATTGCTTTTGTTTTATATTCTAAGGGTACAGTGCTGTCTTGCATGAAGCTGTGTTTATATCTCATCAGCTTACATGTGCTTTTCATATGGAAGTGGAAGAGCCTGATCTTACAAATATTGCTGAGGTTGAAACATGCCAACTGTACTCCTGGCATCATATTTTCTGTTTTGGTGTGCTACCAATTTAATTATTGCTTTGGATTTGTAGTGTATTTTAGGTTATTATTATGGCTGTGGTTGAACCACAACTGTTCGGATGCCTATGGGGTAATATATTCCCCAGCAGCAGGAGCCTCCTTGTTTATTCCCACCTTTCCTCCTCCTACCAGGAACAGTCTGTGGTCTTTGTTGAAGACATTCAGTATCATTTTGGAATCTCTTAAGCCTGTAATCTATTAGAAGATTGAGTAAAATGTGTACCACAACTCAAAAAGAAAACAAACCAGTCCAAAAGAGACAAACTACATGGCTCTGTCTCCATCTCTTTTGTGTCATGCAGCTGCTCTGATTCTGTAGGGAATGAACCTCCTCCCCTTGGTTGATCATAGATGGGATTCCGTAATGAAAATATCTGAAGGTGGTTTTGTGTGGGAGCTCCGCAATTACTCATTTTTCCATCCAAATTATTTCTTCCTCTTACTCGTGCCAGTTTCTCCCACTCTTCCATCACCACCTCGCTGTGAGAAGCACATTCAGTTTACCATGTTTTGTGACGTGATAATTAAATCTACTGCTGTGGTAAGTGGTGAAGCATCTAAAGCTTTCTCAAATCTGGACCCTCAAGTGTTTTGCCTGTAACAGATAAATTATAGTCATCTTCATACTCTTGACGATAAAACTGGCAATGTACTGCAATGACACAGGAAGACTTGTCACCAATTTCTCATGAGTCTGCTCAGTTTTGTAGTGTAAACTTCACAAACCTCTAACCAGCTCAAAATCCCTCTGAAGTCATCTTGACATAAACTGTGGTTTTTTTCTCATGATTTACTGTCATTTATCTAGCGTTTCCATAAAGATGCCCCTAAGTACTCCTGTCTTAGAATCTTTTTTAGGTATGCGACACAGCTGATGGATTTTTAGCAACGCCTTATGTCTTACAGTTAGTGGATACTTGATCTTTCTTCCACTAAGATTAGTTAAAGGAGGATAAACTCTGAATATGGAATAATTCCCATAGAATTCTTGAGTTATTCTCCTCCTGTGCAGAACAGAAAAGACACAAATAACCCTGGCAGGGGAATGCAAACTAAATAAAGGTGTTTTACCCCTCAGTGGAAGAAGATTTTAAATTGTAATCATGCTTCTTTGAAGTTTGGTGTTTGAAAGATTTTCTCATTAACTTGTTATCCTATCACCATATGCTTCATATTGTGGAATTACACTGTCATTAACATTCTCTTCAAATGCTAAGTATAGGAGAAATGATTTTTCTCTTGTCTTCTCTTGTCTGGTCACAGTCCCGTACTTGGGAGTTTGGGTTTATTACTTTTTTAATGCCTTCCCCTCAGGAGTGTTTGTGATTCTCTTTAAGAAATATATTGCAGTATTAAGACCAAAAGGGGCCCTGAGATCTTAGGTTGAGTGTTTGTAAAGGAGAGAGGGACGCTGCGCTGCACTTTGGGAAGGATTGCTCTTGTACCTTATCGGAAAACACAAAATGAACAGGAGAGCCTACATTAAACCAGTTCTGTCAAACAGCCATTGAGGAATAAATGAGCAGAAGAAGTACTGAGTCCTACCTACCTAAGAAAGATATTGTTGTCCAGGGACAGTTGCACTTAATTTTATAGTGCCAGTGTTCCAGCTATCTCCTGGCAATACCTGCACAAAAGAAGAGACTGCTCCACCCCAAAAAAAAACTCTTTGCATTGGGATCATGACTTTATCTGCCCTCATTTTCCTTATTACATTTCCTGTCAGAGAATGCTTTCTGAGGTATGGTTTGTTCTCTTTTTGTGGAGAGCCAGATTTTCTAGAGATATCTCAAGATGTCAGTGGGTGCTGGGTACTTTCCATGGTGCTTTGAAAAATCCACCACAGACTTTCCTGCATCTAAAGGAAGACTAACAAGCCTTTCACCTAGTTAAATACCCTTTTACCTAGTTTAGGTCTATAACATCTACATCAAATTTTCTGTTTTCTGTACAAATGTAAACCTAGTTTATGATCATTTTTTCAGAATAAAACCCTCTTTTATTAAAGGGAAATGTATATTTTATAAACAGAGACAAATAAATGTAGGAATTCCTTCTCTCAAACTAGAGCAGATTATCACCAGAGTGATGGTTCACAAATAGTGATGAAGCTGAAATATTGGCAGGGGGGAAACAGCATGCTGAGAATAAAAATGCGTTATTAAACCAAAAGCAATACTTCCAAATGTCCTGGGAGGAAATGTCAGATCTCTTGCACAGAGCACGATTAATATCCTTACTTCTAATGCAATAAACTAAAAATGAATTAGTGGGAGCGATTCAGAATTCGTACAGGGAATGTTCAGTTAACTGAGTTGGCAAACACAGGTAACATTTACCTAGTTATCACCACACTTGAGAACCTGGCTCGAGGAGAAACTCACTGACAAGAGTTTTGTCTTTCTCCCAGACTCCATTCCACTGTCATGCCCTTTAGAGGTCCACTTTCCAGAGCTGCTGGGATGTCAGGGTAACTAGTCACCCAATAATGATAAGATGATGAAAACTGCAGAAACTGTAAGACTCCTGGTTTATATGTCTGTGTTCATGGCTTGATGCCATGCAGCCATAACCAAGTGGGTCAAAGCTGATGTATCTTCTTAGCTTTCTTCTGTTTCACATTGTTGGCTTTTCTTAAACTAATTCTTGTATTCTGTTTTAATCACACCTTCACTTTGGTGTGCTTTTTGCTTGTAAGGTAAATAAAGGCAGCACTAAAGTAACATGATTAAGGACATCAAAATCTGTCCATCACTGGCAACTCCTGTATGGGCTCTTTTACTAACTGCATTTCTAAGGCTGAACACAGGGGATGGCATGTGTACGAGCTTGGTGTCACCATAATACATGTAATCAGAAGGTAGTGGGAAAGGGACTCAAGCTGCTTTTTTTCTTATCAAGACATGATCCTACTCATTTTTAGTTCAATCTACCCTTCACTGTGTTATCTCATGACTTTTGTTCAGGGGCAGTAGTCAGCAGTGTGACTGGGTCACACACACAGCAGTAGTTGCACTGCAAAGATAAATGAGCTCACAGCTGTGTTAGCAGGAGCTTGAGAATAGGGATTGAAAGTTTCAAACACACAGACATCCACAAGAGTTTGGCAGTTACCAGCACTGGTTTGACACAAATGAACCATCTTACCTAATGCAAATTCTAGCTGCTAGAAAAGGCATATTTGGGATGTAATTGGAAAGGGCTTGGAACAACTTCTGGTTTTTAAAGACTAGGTTGAAACCTGTGAGTATCCGGTACCTGCCTAGTGACAGAGACTCACCCTTTTGCTATGGGGCATCTGATGGTGGCTGCCAGTTATAACAGGAGACTTGCCAAACTGCAGGTCTGCACCCTAGCCAGATACTGCTTGGGGTAGTCTGCAACAGGCTGAGGCACAAATGCTGTTCTGTCTTGTGAAAGAGAGACCCAGAGAATGCACTCTTGTCATGCTGCCTCTTTCTTTAAACACATCTGCCAGAAACAGCAAATTAATATCTTTAATGAGATTTTATTATTTGGCCTCTAGACTCTGTCTGAGGCACATCTGTGATCATGAGACCTAGGGAGAAAAGGTGTATGTTTCTTTACAGTTTCAGTAAATCACCAATCTAATTGTTCTGGGCTGTCCTGAGATATTTTAGCCCTTCATCAAGACCAGGCTGCTCACATGCTCAATTTTATCACTTCTGATCACTCTGTGTCACATATTTCTGGATACAGAAATTGGATGGATGGATGAGCCTGTAGTGGTGGTGAATGGGGTCACATTAAGTTGGTGGCTGGTCATGAGTAGTGTTCCCCAGGGATTGGTATTAGGTCCAGTGTTGTTTAATATGACCGGGGGTGTTTAGGCTGGAGAAGAGAGGGCTCAGGAGGGCCTTATCACTTTGTACAACTGCCTGACATGAGGTTGTAGTGAGGTGAGTGTCAGTCTCTTCTCCTGGGTAACAAGTGGTAGGACAAGAGGAAACGGCCTCAGGCTGCACCGGGGGGGGTTAGATTGGATATTAGGAAAAATTTCTTCACTGGAAGAGTAGCCGTGCATTGGAACAGGCTGCCCAGGGGAAGTGATAGCATCGCTGTCTCTGGAAGTGTTCAGAAAACCATGTAGATGGGGCCCTCAGTGACATGGTTTAGTGGTGAACTTGGCAGTCCTGGGGTAACGGCTGGACTTGATGATCTTAAAGGCCTTTTCCAACCTAGTTGATTCTATTATATATTTCTTTGATGAGCTATGGAGGGATTTTAGTGCGGGTACAGAAATACAAACTTAAATTCAAATTAGAGCATGAAGCGAGGAAAATAGGCTTAGGAAAAAGCAGCCTAGTCATGTTGAGCACAGCTAGCTCTCTCATCTGATTTACTGTAAGGGTGGTGAGGAACTGGAATGGGTTGCCCAGGGAAGTTGTGAATGCTCTGTCGCTGATGGTGTTCAAGGCCGGGTTGGACAGAGCCTTGGGTGGCATGGTTTAGTGGGAGGTGTCCCTGCCCATGGCACTGGGGGTTGTAACTTGATGATCTTAAGGTCCTTTCCAACCCCAACTATTCTATGATTCTGTGGTTGAGAGATACTTACATTTGAGACAAGAGGAGAGTGATCCAGTAGTAGCATTTTCTATAGAGATGGCTGGACAAAGGAAGGCTATGTGATTTACATATCCCTTGTCTGACCTGTGCTTGCCCACTCTGGGGACTAGATAGCTTAGGGGGAGGTAGGGATGGTAGGCGGGATTAGTGTGGCACCACAACTCTTAAATGGAGACTTTTGTTCTCTACTGCCTTGTATCCAGAATTGTATTAGCAGTCACTTTAAACAGGAAAAGGCCACTAGCTCAAGAACAACTTCAACCCATGTTTTATGGTGTATCCTGTCTTAAATGCAATAGCCGGTAGATGTTTCTTATTTGCCATTTCAGGAGTCCAGTTCTTTCCAGCTTCAGCTATTGGAATTTAAGGCAGTAGAAAGAAGTAATCAAGCTAAGCTGGTCTCTCTCTATCACTGTTTTATGATGTAGGCTTTTATAAGTTGTGAGGAGTTGCTCATGGACTGAATTAATTTCTTGAGACTTCACTGGCTCAGCCTGAATATATGGGACATGATCCATTTGTGCTTGTGCTGGTGAAAATGTTATTGCTTCTATAATATGGTTCTACCTAAGAAAATGGTGCACAAGTACAAATTGCCAGGGGAGCAGTATTAAGAATTTATAGTCTCATCATGGCTCTGTAATTGGGCTCACCAATGAAAGAAGAAAGGGCAGTGTTACAAATGAAAGGAAATATTTCTCATTTGCCTCTCTCCAAGGCCACAGACATTGTGTTATTGTTCTTTGAAATAAGCTGAAGATAGCACATTAATAAAGCATATGCAGTTAGATACCTCTAACATCGTTTTATTTGCTCAACAGTCAAGTGAGGATAGCAAAATTAGTTTATGTTCTGGCAACCGTCTAATTACTCCATTTCTGAGGAAGCCTTTCAAGCTTCTTTATAACTTGTGAGCCCTTTCCTATCACATTGCTGTTGTGTCTGGAATATGCATTATAATTCTGTGCCTTGTCTTTCTTATGTAAGATAAAATCAAACCTTATTAAAACCCTACGCAAGTATGTCGTATCTGCTTGGAATCCTGAAGTCACCCCGTTTATCTGATGACATATTTTCATGATTTTTTAAAACATCATGACCAGCTTTACTGACCTGGTGATGGAATACACAACCTTTGACTGGGTATGTGACCCAGGTCCATGACCCTCTGCTTACCTGACACACCTCAGGGGATGGATGTGTGCCTCTGAGGACAGGATGGGCAGATCTCAAATGCCACTGATTTCTGTTGTGATGCTGGCTTCCTCAGGGATGCCTTGGTCAACTGGAGGACCTTGGCTGTTGCGTGTGCTTTGCATGGGTCTGTGACAGGGTTAATTACTACCCTTCACAAAGCTTTAAATGACTGTCATATAAAGAGCAGAATACTATTGTATCAATGGTTGGGCCAACATGGCAATATTTGAAGCTCTAAATGTAAGTATTTTCTTTGTTGACATCTAAATTACTGTTTTCTAAGAAGGCAAGACAGTAATGTAGCCTGAAAGCAAAGACTTTGCTGTATCATTCTGACCCCAGAAGTGTTTCTGCTTAATCTCTGTGCCGCAACTGAGCAGCCCTGTGCTTTAGCTTCTCACAAGGCTGATGCTACAAGCCGGGAACCTTTGCACAGTGTTGTGAGAACCACAGGTGCAGCTGCTTTAGATTCTAGCATTCAGCAAGAAACCCATATAGGAAAGGAGCACAGGGATCCAGGAAGTCACAGGCTACCAGATTGCTGGGTGAATCAGCCTGGCAGATGCAAAGGTATCTGGAGGAGGAAGGGCTCAATGGGCTTTCAGCTGGCACCACATCAGGGATGCAGGAACATGCAGGAAGGCTCCAGAAAGCCCTGGCAGTGCAAAAGATGAGCAGCAGTTCAACAATGCCAAGGACTCACTGTCTCCAGCTGGCTTACACCACGGAGCCAAACTGCTTATGCACAAGAGCCATGGGGAGACTGAGGCAGAGCAATGTCTCTGTGTGGTTCTCCAGAATGTCTTGAGAGCCCAGCCCCGTGCTCCCTGCTAAGCCGTGACAGCGATCAAATGGCCCTACAGTTCTTCCACTGTCCATCCTTATCCTTGCCGTGGGGGTGAGTTCATGTTGGCTGCCTGGGCTGCAGACTGCACTTCCTGAGAAAACTAGCAATTGTTACTGAAGGATGCGGGGTTTAATTACAATACATGTAAGGATTTAAAAGTAATTCAGTCCTGAAGAGAAATAAATGCTCTTTTCAGAGGAAAATACGGTCAGAATTTATAGGGGATGGAAACTGAGTCCTATTCACAAATCAGGAGGACCCATGGAAAAACTTGAAAAAGCTGTAGAATTTTTTGCTTTTCCTGGAAAACCAGCCTATCTCTTACCATTGCAGGCACATAAATTGCTGTTGAATTATATAGAAGGTGCTGAAACACTTCTGTTTTCTAAAGGGGAAGAATTACAAAATAGTCATAATTACTTCATATGTCACACAAAAAGGAAGGTGTTTATAAAATCATACCTGCTTTGAGTTAGTTACAGAAAGCAATTCTCAGTTCTGTAATTTTTCCTGTGTTTTTCAGATATGCTCCGTCTGCATTTTCTTCCTTAGAAACGGGACAGTCCATAAACAGCAGCAAACCATTCGGCTGTCCTTATCCTGAAATGCCTTTTTTACTGTGCCTAAAAAAACACCTTCTTGCAGTCAGGTGCTGCTGCTTTTTTCTTCTTGCCCTGAGCCCATCTGCCCACTGGTGTCCTGGTGCTGGTGTTCCTTGGTACTTTGCTTTAGGGGGCAGGACCCTGTTCTTTGTTTTTAACTTGTACTGGTTAGACACTGTTAGTCCTGATCTATGACTGAAGGATTAGGCCAAAGCCAAAGGGCATCAGAAATGTGCTGTAGAGACTGTTATGTTCCTTCCATCCACCTTCAGCAGCCCCAATGGTCAAGCAGGAATGGGTGAGCCAGAGGAGTCATTGCAGAGGCTGTGCTTTCATTGTAGAGGTGCAGCTACTCACACTGGCACTTGCCAAACTTGGTGGGAAGTCAGGGAAGCTGAGGGGGATTTATTTGTCAAATCCCACTCATATTTATCTGGAAAGTGTGATCCAGCAATCAAACCTTTGAGAGACACTGACTTAGGCACTAGCCCAACAAGTATGACAAATGAACACAGTAAGAAAGAAAATGAAGAGTTCAAGATATGCCTGAAGTCACAAAGAGAATTAAGCTGCAGTCCGCTTTTCCAAGGTAGTTGAGTAAAGAAGTTTCTCTGGGATTATTCTTTTTAGAACATAAGAAAAGGAGCAAGAAGACTCCTCAGGGATATTTTTTGCTGGTAGCACAGCATCCCACGAAGGACACTGGAAATAGAAAACCTGCTGTTTCCACTAAGTGAGCTTCTCAGTAAGAAGCTCTGTGACATTCTAAGCATATAGCCTTGCCCAAGGTTTAATTCTGGTTTAGCCTGAATTGAGAGGTGAGCCTCTCTTGGGCTCATACGAAATGCAGCTGGTACTAAAATGCACTGCTTGACTATAAGAAATCTGGGGAGGGACTTTTTACAAGGGCAGGTACTGGCAGGGACAAGGGGGAATGGCTTTAAACTGAAAGAGGGGAGATTTAGATTAGACATTAGGAAAAAATTCTTCCCTGTGCCGGTGCTGAGGCCCTGGCACAGGGTGCCCAGAGAAGCTGTGGCTGTCCCATCCCTGGCAGTGTTCAAGGCTAGGTTGGACGAGGCATGGAGCAACCGGGTCCAGTGGAAGGTGTCCCTGCCTATGGCAGAGGGATTGGAACTGCCATAGGAAAGTTTTAAAGACACTTCCAGCCATAAACAGTCCCTGATTTTATAAAAGATACGTTTTCATCTCTGAGGGGGATACAGTGCCTCAGAAGTGTGGGTGTAACGCTGTGTTTTTGGGGAAAATGAGCAGGTTTCAACAGGATTCTGGAGCACAGATATTCTTTAAAATGCACCTTACTGGTCTCCCTTTTTCCTGAATCTTCCTTCAGGCTCCCTCTGGTGTTTATAGTCTGTATTACTATCACCTTCTCTAGTCCTCTTTTTGGCCTCAATTTACTGTAGCCTAAGTTGAGCAACTGACATTTTTAGGTTCATATGTGCAAATAGAAGCTTTCAGTTTGCTTTAAATATGACATTAGTTAACCCAACTGGGATTTTTCTGGTTTAGACTATTACCTTTCAGAGTATTGAAAATTCACCTTCCCTGAAGCCATGTATTTTGCTTGGTAAATGAAATGATGCGTGAGGATTGGCACCAAACAGTGTGCCTGTATAGACTATCCCACTGCTGCAGGTCTGGCTGTGGGAAATGTAAGCAGCAAGTCCAAAGTATATTTGCAGATAACACACTTGGGCTCCTATCAGTTGGTTTCAGCAGTGTTTGCTCCTCTTTCCAGCCCTGGCTAAGAAGAAAAGGCTGTTGAAAGTAGAGTATTAAGAGCTGAATTATGGGGTTTAACACTAAGACTCTCATAGAAATTATATCCTAAGGCCATTCTCACTTTAGAGTAATTGCAGGCATAAAACCCATCCCCAGCAGCACTCAGCAGACCAATTCCAGGTATGAACACCAGTCCAAATTTTGGTTCCTCTGTGAATTATCCTGCTCTCCACCAGCAATCTGTTGCACTTGTTTCGTACCAGTCTGCCACAATTCCTGCCTGTGGAGTGAAACACTTTGCAGCAATACCTGTTTTTGGCAGCACGGAACAGTTTGCCAAGCAGGGCTAAGGCTGTTTCTGTATGCTGACCGCTGTGTAGTCTAACTTTCAGGCACCAAGCTACTTCTGTGAATTTTTTCACTTTAAAAGAAGTGTTTTCCCCCCCCCTTTTAAAATAGCTGGAAGGGAAGGATTGTTTGAGAATGGGTCCGTACATGCCAAACATCCTATCCCTGGCACCAGAAGCTGTCTGCTGTCTGTGGTGGGCTGCTGCCTGTGTTTCTGGGGCAGAGAGATATGTGCTTAAGCTGCCACAGAGGCTGTCCAAAGGAGGCAGATGGTGGCAAGGTGGTGTGCATGCTTGGGATGTAGCCTCTGAAGTGAGATCAGGGCCCAGGTTTGGGCCCTGTAGCAGTCAGAGCACAAGGTGGAATATGGAAAATGTCAAAGGGAAAAAAGGCATCGCAGTTCTTGTTATGCTGATCTTTATTTTTATATATATATGTGTGTGTGTATATTTTTAATAATTTGCTGTAATTATTTTGTTCTTTGAATTATTTCTGCAGCAGTATCCTCCTCCCTTAAAACTGAGATAATTGATTTCAAATCTTTGTGGGAGTTCTCAGACTGATTTCAAGAAGCTTTTTCATAGTCATCATCTTTATTATGAAAAACTATGTCCTGAGATGTTATATACCCCAGGGGCAGCAAACCTGCTGTGCAGTTCCATGGATTATAATGCAACTCACTAACGTGCTTGAAATAATGAGGTTGCTCTGTTCAGTGGGATATGATGAAAAATAGAAGCTACTGCTGGGAGCTTGGATTTGATTTAAATTCCGGACAGAAAAGGTTCCCTGTTAGAATACCAATGCAGGTTACTATGTTTGTATAATCTTTAACTTCCATTTTATGCTGGACAATGAAAAGGCTAGAAGAGATCTTTTCAACTTCTGCCCAGTGCATATGAACAGTATGTTAAGCTGAGGCCTTGCACCCTTCTAGTGCTGTTGGAAGCAAATGTTGGATTACAGTGATCTGAACAGAGAGAAATGAGGGCTATTCTGAAGTCAGTGAGAGATCTGAGCTTCAGGTTCAGTCGGACCGAGTGTCAGGGTTCTCAGGTTTAACCCTCTTGCAAGCAACCACTACCTCTTTCTCAGTATGGGATGAGAAGAAGGAGCTGAGCTGATCCCTTCCCACTCTTTGTCTGTCTAGAAGTTGTGAAAGGATATGGATTTCTTTCCTTTAAGTAGTGGGAAGGCTTTATAGCTTCTCTTCAAGCTTCAGTCTTTCTTCTCTTCAGTGTAATTGGTAGACCATCTTGCTGTAGATGATTTATATGGTCTCATAACTTTGTTTTCTGCTTAGTAGTAGAAGCTGTTTTGTCAGATAAATAGCTCTGAGTCAGTGATACCTTTGGAGAAAAAGCTATTGAGATAAAAAGGTGCCCGTTTTACAGAGTTTTTCAGCCGTTGCTTGGACCTAATTGTATCATACAAACCCCTCATGTGAGATGACCTATATCCCTTTTAAAAGAATGCTTTCCTCATAGCACTTAGACCTTGACATAAACACTGATGAATCCATAAAACATCTCAGCATCTGGCACAGGAGCCTTCAGGGTGTCAAGGAAAACAGGAGATAAATGGAAGTGCGCTGTGTACATAAGGTTGCAGAGCTGGCTGTGCCTGCTGGTTAACTGGATTTAATAACCTGCAGAAGTCCATGTTATTTCTGTTTAGGGTTGATGTATATTTTGTTTAAACTGGTCTTCTCTTTTATAGCTGCCTAGCTTTACAATTAGATGTGCAGCTTAAGCTAGCTGCTCTCTCCTGTTTGCAATTTAAGCCAAGAGGATTGATTTTTCCGCTTTCACAGGGCCGGGGTGGCAAAGGAAGCATCTATGTCTGGGCCTCTGGAGATGGGGGCAGCTACGATGACTGTAACTGTGACGGTTACGCATCAAGCATGTGGACAATCTCTATCAATTCTGCTATAAATGATGGACGGACAGCTCTGTATGATGAAAGCTGCTCTTCAACCTTAGCTTCCACCTTTAGTAATGGGAGGAAGAGAAATCCAGAGGCTGGCGTGGTGAGTCCAGATATTATTGTGCTGTTGCTGCTGTCTTTGTGCACTCTCACAACCTATTACAACTCTGTCTGATTTGGAGCAGCAGATGGTTCTTTGTTGAGATAGATATTTTCGCATCTGCAGTATATGATGGTGCCAAAACTGTCAGCTGAGGAGACACAGGATTAAAATTGAGAACAGTAATGATCTTCCATCTCTCAGTGCTTCATAGAGTTGGTGATACCCTTTATCAGAAGCCAGATTTGGAAGTTCGATTGCTTTCTTCCCAGAGGAGGGTGTGGAAAAACTCCTCTTTAAAAATGTAAATTAAAAGTGTCAACATTTGAGATCATACTTGCTTGTACTGGGAGAGCAGTCATGAACCAGACTGCTGCTGTACTACAAGCTGTAGAGAGCAGAGAGACATTCAGTCACCCACAAAGGAAATATGAGGGTTTAGATCACCCTCAGTCTCCCACTGAGCAGTGTGGAGCATACTACTCAAGTCCTCTTCAGATCCATACCTACAACTGGAAAATATGCAGTTTCTCTTCGAATGTGATTGGGATTCTCTTCCACTGCACTGATCACTGCTCTTCAGCATCTTCAGACTATCCAGGACATAGTCTTATTCACAGAGTGGAAAATTCAGGTGTAGTAACTCTAGGTTAGTTTTTGCCAGAACCAGTTATAAATTTTCCGTGGCCCTCTCTGAAAGACACATTGTGTAATCCTCACTGCCCATGTGCAACAGCAGCAGAGGTAAAAATACTGGTTTCTGTCTTGCTATCAGTGGCTCTGTATTGATGTCAGTCAAGATGATCTGTGGCGCTTTTGTAATTACCCCCATAAAATGTATTTCTAAGATTTCCTTCTGGTCTCTTCTAGTGACAAATATGCATTTTGCCATTTTGTCATCATCAGACACTATCAAAATTCTGCTATCAGAAGATAGCAGACTGGTACTGCTGTTGGTTCTGGGGTTGCACAGATGTTAGAAAGCTCAATACTGTTCACAGTTCTAGTTTCAAATCCTTCTGATAACCACAAGGGAATTTAAGGCCTTTGGTTACTGTGTTTATAGGAAATAAATGCCATCTACATGAGTTTATGAGTTCTAAATTGTAGTGAACATTGGTTTACTACATCATGATTTATTCTTGCATTTACACTTTCTGTAACTATGTCTCATTGTGGTTTTAAATTTACACACTATTCTAGAGAAGAAAACAGATCGTAGGCATGAACACACAATTACTCTGAAGAGACAGGGCACAAACTGCCACTTTCTGTATTTTTCTGAGTCTGTAGCTGCAAGGAAAACGGACTAGCTGTTTTCATTAATTACATCTGATATCATTGCAGGCTACAACAGATTTGTATGGCAACTGCACCCTGCGTCACTCAGGAACGTCTGCAGCTGCCCCTGAAGCAGCCGGAGTGTTCGCCTTGGCCCTGGAGGCTAAGTATGCTGTTGAGAAATGCCTTGTGAGCTCTAGAGAGGAGAGGGACTGCGGTTTGTTTAATGTTGTTCATCACTGAAATTGGCTGGCTACAGCACAGGGCTGGAATGAGCATCTAACAAGCTGCCTGCTACAGTAGTGACGGGCATGGTAACTTACAGATGGAGCAAAAGCCTTGCCAAAGCCACAGAGCAGATAGTCTGTCTGACTTGCTCTCTCTGTGTCCTCTCTATCCATCCACTGCTTCCCAGGGGTTTGTCTTCTCCAGCTCTGTTTGGAGGGAGGGATTATCAAATTTCTCCTCATATCTAGTGTAGAATGCCCAGCCTACAAAAATGTAAGAACAAACCTACAGTATCAACAGGAGTTTGTCTTCTGCCACATCCTGTCTGCAGTGACAGATGCTTAGGGGAGAGTACAACAAATGGGGATTAAGAGTGATCTTGGAACAGCAGCTTTGGCAATCAGTGGTGTGGAGAGAGAGAAGTCAGCCTATTCTATTTACTAGCCATGGACAGATTTGTCTTCCTTAAATTTATCTAACTTTTTGACTTGTCTGTATTTGGCACCTGTGACATCCAGTGGCAGTCAGTTCTACAGTAGCATTTTTTGATGGTGGGGAATGTTTCCTTTGATTTTTCCTTAACCCACTGCTGGTGATTTGCTTCTGTGCTACATAATTGCTCTTTTATTTTAAAGAATAAATGCCACTGCCCATGTACCATCTCCATGCCATTCACAACATTAGAGCCCTCTCATGTATCTTGCTTCATTATCTTCTTCTCTAATGATTGAGGGAAGTTTTCCTTTCAGTAACCTATACCATCTTTTTACTTTATATTAAACTGTTTCACCAAGTAGAGGCAACATTTGCTCGGTTATACAGCTTCAGTTGCTGTAACCATGGCATGAAGGGAGCACTATGTACATAGTTTCCTTCATCAGTGCAGAAGAATGAAGATTTGGCAGAGAAGGCAAAGTTTGAATCATTAGCAGAGCAATGGTTGTTGTGCTCAGGGAATTTCTTTGGCCAAGTATAATTTTTCAGATTTTATATGCATTAAACTTTCATACTCAGTGTTTAACTTTGGATGATTGTTCCTTGTGCTATCAATCCCATTCTGTGGGACAGCCACCATGTAATAAATTAATATGGCCATAAAAATATTAAGGTTTAATGAATTTTCTCATCACTGCATGTTTAACCTGGGCTACAACCTTAATGTCTTAGTAATGATTGTCATTCATTCAGGCTACCCATGAAGACTGGTACCTGTGAAGACTGGTACTCTTGCAAACTGTCATGACTTGAAATTAGACAAATACCCCTGGTTTGCAATTGAGTTTCTAGCTTTTGCTGAGGGGGCAGGGGAGGAAACAAGCTGTCAGTGTCGCCTGTCTCCTTCCAGGCTGGCTCTGTTAAATCGTGTTGTGTAGAAATACCCTGGATGAGCTCCACTGGCCTTCACAGGAACAGCTAACAATCTTTGATGCAGAGTCCTCTTGCCTGCAATCTGCCTGTCAGTTCTTGTACAGTGTATGTCTGACATGTCCCTAAAACCAGATCAATCTGTGAGATGGAAAGATGGAAATGTGCAGCTCCAAGATATGTAGCAGCTCTTAAAAGATTTCAGTAAGAATGATGTACGTGATAATCTGGTTTTCAGCTATCTTGTGTCACCTTGAAGAAATTACAGTAATTGGCTATTCTGGTGTACATTCAGCTTGCACACATGCTTATTACTTGGGGCACAGAAAGCTGAAAAGCAAATCCTTTTAGGTTGATGGCTTGAATCAGACATATTGTAATGTTGAAAGAGTTCATCATAAAACAACTGGAATAGCTTTAGTTATGTAGAATTAGAATGTCAGTTCTAAAGCTTCCAGAATAATAACTTGTAAGTGCCCTTCCTGTCATCATAATCACTGCAAATCTAGGAAGACAAGAGCCGATGATGAAAAACTATCATTGAATCTAGAGAAATGTTGCTTGACTGCATCCATCTATGCTACTATAACATGGGTGACAAACCTCTGCCATACCTTATAATGGAAATCTACAGTCACCCACAGCCCATGTGCCCATATTCACAGAATACTGAAATTACTCATTCTGGGTGAGTCTCAGAGGTCTATGGGAAAAGCAGGAGGAGCAGACAAGGAAAAAGGAGCAGTATGTAAGAGGAAAGCAAGGTGAAACTCTGTCATTATCTTTTTCCTTTTGTATTCTCGAGATCTGGTATAATATCCTACTCATTTTATTTGCTTAAAAATTGCATGGTGGATCTATTTGTAGTTAAAATCAGTTGTTTTCAAGAACAGGGAGACAATCAGAAATTATTTTGCAATTTTGGGAAGTATTTTTTGGGGAAGTGCTATAAAATTAAAACCTATGCCTATTCCCACTGAAATCAACAGGAGCTTTGTTACTGATAAGTGTATAGATACAATTCCTCTGTGATTCATAGAAATAAGTTTCTCCAAAAGGCTTACTCAAACACACTGTCTTACTTTAATTTCTTTAATATCTGCTTGCAAATACTGTACTGTTTGTTTTCCATGGTGCTCTTCCACAGCTTGGATCTGACCTGGAGAGACATGCAGCATCTGACAGTGCTCACCTCCAAGCGGAACCAGCTTCATGATGAGGTTCATCAATGGCGCAGAAATGGTGTTGGGCTAGAATTCAACCATTTGTTTGGCTATGGTGTCCTAGATGCAGGAGCAATGGTTAAGATGGCAAAAGACTGGAAAACTGTTCCAGAGAGATTCCATTGTGTTGGAGGGTCAATACAGGAACCTGAGTAAGTGAATAGTCTGTGTGTTCAGCTTCTTCTTATGCATTTAGGAGACCATAAGCATGCAAATATATTGACAAAGACACAGGTAGTCAAAGAAACATAATGGAATTATTCTTCTAAGAAAGCCTATTACTAGAAACGTTCAACTGTTCCAACTATTGATAAAATAAACTACATGATATCTCAGTTCCTGGTTTGCTGGGGGAGTGCATTCTATAGCTCAGCTGTATGGTCAGTGCTAGTGCCAGCAGTGTTAGTAGAAACATCAATTTCTTCTGGGTACTTACAGGTATGTTTGTGCCAAAGTTTCTGTGAATAAAGCACCTGTGCACAAGTGAAAATCTGGGAGGCTGGTACTGTAAATTACATTAGCTGTTGCCGCATGGAATATCTGTCAGACAGGTCATATCTCCCTGTGATATATTCCAGCAGACAGTCTTATCTCCAGAAAGCTGAAACAATCATCTACAGGTACCAGTGATTCAGTCTGAACACTACTGCATTTAATTGTGTTTGGTTTATGACGTTCTTCAAATCTCTAATTGCAGGCTAGGTAGTCAAATTATTTTCTGATTTACTTTCATGTGCTAAAGTATATGAGTCAACAAATGAATGAATACTAATTGACTGCAACAGCTATAGTTCAGTTTTAATTATTTGAAATACTAACCTAATAATGGCCAATTTATGTTTATACCATTTGAAATTTGACTTTTCAGTGCCATTTTTTAGGGCATCATTATTCTATTGGAAGAAGAAAGCAGACCAGATTGCCACCCTGGCACATAGCTCAGTCAGGCAAAGAGTAATTTGCTCCCAGCCTTCCAGGTGGGTTTGTATTGGCAGGATCCAAGGTTATACAGCTGAGATCTGAGTTTTAATTTTTCTGGGCTATGTGTGCTCACAGGTAGGAAACAAATAAGAGGGTGCTGAAGCTAATTTTGAGTTATATTTAGTTTATTCATAGTTTAATTGCAGACAAATAATCTCGTTTATCTTAGATGCATGGGGATCATCTGAGAGGAAGAGAAAAAATGTCTTTTTCTAAGCTTGGCTCCATGCTTCAGAGAATGTGGTAGAAGTATTCTGGCAACAGTCTGAGCCAGAGTTGGGCAAGTAGTATTGTCTCCTTCTGCCTTTGTTTTCATGTCCCATTTCTGCTGTTGAACAGATAGAAATGCAGAGGAGATGATGCATTTCCTCCAGCCCAGAGATCTGGAACTGCAGTAAAGCTTCCCTATTGCTGTCAATGCCCAACAAGCTCAAGAGTTGAGAAATACTCTGCCTTGTATTGGTGTCTTATGAGAACAGCACCTAGAAGAGGCTTTGTGCTTCCATCACATGGATTTGGAAAGTCAGTCATCACCTAAACTTCCTAACCCTACTGCAATATAATCTCAGTATCTGGGCAGGTTCCTTCCTATAGTTACCTGACACATCTGTATGTTAATAGGACTGCTGTAATATTTACATCCCCCAACAGAAATGTCACTCACAAGATATAAGCATCCTCAATTGCAACATCTACATTTTTCTTAATTGCCCTGCAATAAACTGGTGAAGTCCCAGCATCTCCAGAGATTCCTTGGAAATGAAAACTACACTGCACTGCTGCTGTGGATAATTGGGTTATTTTTCCACTTAGGCCTTATGTTTTCTCTGTGTTTTCTATAGATGCTTATATAAGTATAGATACTTGTGTATGTAAAATACATACTCAGTACAGATTTAGGTAGAGATGAGTAGTTGATACAGAGGTAAGTACCAGAGCAGCATTAGCAATTAGCAGAAACGGGCCAGAAAAGAATTGACATCCTAGAATATAGTGTGCTGAAAGCAATTGGTATTTAAAGTGCAGCACTTCTCTGCTGCCTAGAGAAACATTTGTAAGTAACAAGGAACTGTCCTTGTAAAAGGATTTTTGTTGGGTCAGCAAGAAGAAATAAAATGGACAAGTCTAAATCTGTCTGGTTTAGGGAGATACAAAGATGATTTAGGACATCCTAGTCCATTAGCTGAGGAACAGCAGCATGGGAGTGTGCTTCTAGAAAGCTGTTAGCTCCCCTGCTCATCTCTAACTGGGTACTACACTTCATGTAAAAATGAATGTATTCTACACATATATATATATACCAATTGGGCAGCAGCACACTGTGAGGGTGTCGAAAACCCGTGTCCTCTTCTGCTCCGTTCAAGTTAGACTTTTTCTACCACACTGGTTCTTTTGGGTTTTTTGGGAAAGTTACCTGGACTATAGTAATTAATCTAGCAAAGCAAAGAGTGTTGAGTGCTAATTAACAGGAAAGGAAGAAACAGAGCAAGTCTATTCTCATGTGTTCTATAGAGCTGAGATAGCTTTAGCATTACAGCACTTCAGAAGGCGGAGTAAAGCTGTCTGCAGTTGTCAGGTTGTCTGCAAAGCAGGTGGAATGGTAATACTGCTCTTATCTCTTTGGCATTTGGTGTTGATAGGTAGAAAAGACTCACACTGCAATGTCCTCCCTCTCCTTCTATGAAGGAGATGTGGAGCACAGTTTGACAAAGTATTGTCTAGTGTGTGAGTGCTGGGAGACAATGTGAATTCAGATTGATTTGAGGGTGATGCTTCCCATGCAGAGAAATTGCAAGTGTGTGGCAACTGTGAGATTATGATCCTTCACCTCTGGCTACATTATAGCGCATTTCCTTGTCCTTTGGCAAGCAAAATAAATCTCAAGGGTATTGTAATTATATGTTCAAATATTTTAGCCATACAATACTCATGTTATACCAGCTTCTGCTCCACGGTATTCATAAGATTCAGAACCACATAGGCTTATGTTAAACAACAGTTTAAGGTAAGTGTACAAATGCCTTGAGGACCTGAAAGTCTTTTTACTCTAGAAGTACTCCAAAGAAGGCAATACTGTTATGAAAGGGGGGCAGACACTGGCCTGAGCCAATTAGTGATGTAGGAAACTCCAATACCTGGAGCTCATCTGAAGAATAGAATTCCTGGAAGCTAGGCTTGAAGGAAATGCTTTCACTGGTCTCTGAAGGACACAGTATTTAATTAGCAAAGGGAAAGGCTGGTACTTAGTTATTTTGAAAAGAAAGTATTAATTACCACAGTGTGGTCAATGCTCTTTAAAAGGAACTGTCTATTTTACTGCAAAAGCTAGCTCAGGGAGAAGCCACTGGAAGAGGTGATGACAGGCTGACTGAAGTACTTCATGACTTACTCCCTTTTTTAATGATTGAAGTAATTCTTGTCTTTAAAGTATTTCTTTTAGACAGAGGAAAGTGTCATCCTGCTCACAGCAGGCTGATGGTGAAGACACAGAGAATTCCGTTTACGCTTGTGATGTATTTTGCCAGCCAGTTTCTGAGGCAGCTGATATTTGCCAGTCACATCCTGACCCTGTGGGATTTAGCAGGCACTTGGCACCTTTGGCTGGTGCTGAGACCCCGAACAGAACTGCCCAGCACATAGTGGCTACACGTCCTCCTTTACAAGAGCTGGGAAGCCGTGGGTGTGCCTTGCTCAAACCTAGCATGCTCTTACCTCTTCCTTAGAGGCACACTTTGGAAACGATATGTGGAAACTTTGGATGCCTCAAGTATTTCCTCAACCACACAGGAAGCAAACACTGTCGGTGCCCAGCACGCAGAGAGCACTCATCAGTTGCACTCTGTAATTCATCCCATTGACAAATGCTGGTGAGAGCATTAACAGCTGTGTCTGCGCAGCCCAGCACAAAGTGGTTTGTCTTCTCTTGTGCTCCACTTCCAGGTGTTGTGTTCTCAGGTGTTTGACTGCCTCCAGCAAGGAGCCCTGTGCTGATAACAGGGATCTGCTTTCTGCTTGATGACAGGATCCTCACAAAATAAATGCATCAGGCCTGAGCCTGTGCTCCATCTGCAGGTCTAGCTTTCTGTTTACACTTAGGAGAGATGTCCTTCAGTTAATCGTGTGTTTGCCTTCCTAAGGGACAAGTTATAATAATCAATAAACTTGTGAGTTTAGGTGCAGCACTTTGTCAGCTCAGTAAGCAAGTATGAGTTCTGTCCATACTGTGTATGCCTCGTCCTGTACAGAAGCATGGCAATGACAGCAGTTTTCGTGAAAAAGAGTTTTTAAATGAGGATCCCATATTAGAGCAAGGATGTAGGCTTTTATGTGACTGTGGTGAAATTCTGTGCTGCTGGCCTCTGTCTTTTGCTTGCTGCTGTCTTTTTAAGGTGATTGTCTGACATGACTGGCAGCTCCTGGTTCTTTTACTGAATATATACATTATTGTGCAATTAACCAATATAGTAGTGATAAGTAAAGGCAACTATTGAATATATGTTACTATTTGTTAAAGAGCAGTATGCCCGTCTTAATTGTATTACTTCTCTCTTTCTGGGTGCACATTTCATGATGTATTTTCAAATCAAGTTTTGATACTATTTTCTAAAAGGAATGTTCTTTCCTAGCTGAGTTTGCAACCATTTCTTTACTCTTCCATGCTTTAATAGGGAAAATAGTACGTGTTTTTCTGGGAGGCACCAAACCCAGTAGTTTTAGCATGAGCTGTGTCATGCTCTGTATATCCTTTTAATTCATTTAATTATCTTTTGACCTGCAGAAAGATACCATCAAATGGCAAGCTGGTCCTCACACTTACAACTGATGCTTGTGAGGGGAAGGAAAACTTCGTCCGATACCTGGAACATGTCCAAGCAGTTATAACTGTAAATTCCACTAGGCGAGGAGACCTCAACATCAACATGACCTCACCGATGGGAACAAAGTCCATTTTACTGAGCCGGCGCCCCAGGGATGATGACTCCAAGGTGGGTTTTGACAAATGGCCTTTCATGACCACACACACTTGGGGAGAAGACCCCCGAGGCACCTGGGCTCTAGAGATTGGGTTTGTTGGCAGTCAGCCGCAGCGGGGCATGCTGAAAGAGTGGACACTGATGCTGCACGGTACTCAAAGCGCACCATATATAGACCAAATAGTAAAAGATTATCAGTCCAAACTGGCCATGTCCAAGAAGGAAGAGCTGGAAGAAGAATTAGATGAAGCAGTGGAGAGAAGCCTGAAGAGTATACTGAGCAAGAACTAGTGCTGTTCTGCATGACGTTGTCTTTCCTTCCCCAAATCCCTCTACTCAGCTTTCTACTATTCAAACCTCTGTGTTAGACATATTACAATGATCGTCTCTGTAGCCAAATTATCACACTTTCTTGATTTTGAAGTCTTCTATCTCATCAATGATTATTTTAATTACTGAAGCAATCCTTTTTTTACTCTAAACCACAAATATACTGTCCCCCACCGAATACTATGTACAGTTTGTGACTGTAAATTATTTTTCTTTGTGTCATACAAATAGGTAATAGCCTGCAAAAAAGTTGATGGCTTTTCCCTTCATTTTTTTGTGGTTAAATGTTGTTTGTATTAAAAACAAAAAAAAAGAGTGAATTTTAACATTGGTGATAATGGGCACATTTCTTATAATTATTGTGAGAGAGGGAATCGCAAAGAGGGTGGCTGGAGAGGTCTTTGAACGTCTAACAGCTCCTTCGGCATCATTGACTTCAGTGGGACATTCCCCACTGGGTTCAACCAAAGTAGCACTAGACCCTACAAAAAGAAATAATCCAGAGATGAAGAAAGTTTATTAATCCAATTTGCCTAAATCCAGTACTTTTGAGAGTTTTCTTTTAATATATACACTTACACAACTACATACAAACACTTCAGCCATAGAATGGGTCAACAGGCATGCAATAAGGAAGGCAAAGTGATGCCAAAGCCAGGCGACATGCAGAAGTGCTTTACAAACAGGGTCAGGGCATTCTAAAAGCACAAATTTCAGTTTTATTTCATTTTAATTTTGGCGATATAAATCAGTTTACCATCTTGCAGCTGAACGAGCACATAAGGAATGAATGAGCTGTAGGATTTCTGGCAGCCTGTGTGCAGAAGTGCATCTGCTCGTCTCTGTACCGAGATGTACAGCAGCATCACAAGCTGAGGCTATGTCAGCATTTCCAACCATAGACCCCTGTTTTCTGGGGTTTACAACCTGGCTGTCAGTAAATTGCTGGGGGAGAAATTTAAAGGACACAGTTTCAGTCCCAAAGCAATTTTTAAATTCAGATTTCATTTTTTAAAATAGAGATTAGTTATTTTTATGTTGCACAAATATATTTAAGGAGAAAAATATGCCTAAGTTATTAACGTGTAATGCAAAGTTGGCTTTCTTGGCAAATGTAGTGTGTTTGGGAAGATTTGTTGGTAATCATTGCTCTTTGCAGTTTAAAGGGTCGTTCCACCTTCACTTTCCATACATGTGTAAAGGCAGTCTCTCTTGCCCTCAGAGTCTGCTCTGTCTGTTACCACAAAAAGTAACATCCTCTTTGGTAGGGAGTTACTCATGGTAGCAACCACTACATGTTCTCAGGTGAGATCCCAAATTTAACCTTGGAATAACAAAGGTTCTTGAATCTGCACGTATTTGAGCATGCATTCACAGTGAAGGACACCAGTGGACCTACCCCAATGCTGATTTTAAGCAGGTGCCTCGGGTTGTTGCAGGATTCAAGATCTGCTTTTTAGCAGTGACTAGTTTCAGAATTTTATTATGTATTTTTAATATGCAGAGTATTAATCTAAAGTGTTTTAATAAGAGTTGTCCTGGTGGATCAGGTGCATAGTAGTAAAAACACATTTAGCAAGTAAATATTTATCTAACAGATTAAAAACGTAATCCAAAGGTTCTGGTGAACATGTTTCACTTCAAAATGTGTAAATTATGCTGTTACTTCTAGTCGATATCCATCTTTTATCTTTCCATAAGAGGCCTGTTCTTTCCTTGACAAATCCAAATGCAAAATAAACAACCTACTCAGAGTCTATGTGAATTACACTCTATAAAGCTAAGACAAGCAGCCCATCACTACTCACAGGTTCTTCATGGCACGCACCATTCCCTTTGTACAGTTGAGACACAATGGGATAAAACAGGAGTTGGACAGAGAAGAATCAAGCCCCGTGTGGTTTTCATATTTGAAGTGCTCTTGGTTATTTCTTTCAGTACGTTATACAGTGCCAAATGTGTTTAGCTTAGTCACAAGGACAAGACGGGGCCATTTTAAATCACAAACTGGAGTTCACAAGGCATGTGCCAAAACACACTGAAGTTAAATGGCTCGGGAACAGGTTTGCTCGTGTCTTTGGAAGTGAATGGCTCACATTGATGGTAGTAGGTTTCTGTGGAAGGCACCCAGATCTCAGAAAGAGCAGCATATACATACCAGAGGGAAAATCTTACCAGATACATATATTTATGCATACACCTGTATGCCTAAATGCATACAATGCACCTGTGGTATCTCTCTCTCTGTATATATATTGCATACAATATGTATATTCAGAGTGTGCTACATATATTTGCTTATAAATATATATAGAATTACATATGGTATGTAATGTATGATACATACACATTATAATTTCTTGTGTGTATGTGTTCAAAGAAAGAGGTAACTGGAAGCTTTTGAAGGACTTCTAAAATGTGGGAAAAGTTTTGGAATAAGAAAAGTCTTATGTGGAAATCTTAAATGAACATGTATGTGACTTTCCATGGCATTCATGTAATTCTGCAGTTCTCTGTTCAATCATTAAATGTCTTACAAAACAGCAAAATAACTAGATGGTTGTTCATATTTTCATAATGCTGACATATTTCGTGAAAGATCACGATAATGAGTGATATACAGAAATGGTGAGTTTTGATATAAGTATATATAAAACTAAGTGTATATACAGTACAGACATCTACTTAAAATTCTTTGGGATTTTTGCATCAGGGGATTGCTGAAAAATATGTCCAGTCAGACTAAGTTTTTATGGTATTGCTGATGAAAAATAAAGTTAATTTGTTAGTATTTATAATGAAGGGGAAAATGAAGCTCATGATTTGAAACAGGTGAACACTGTTTAACGAAAGCCCTGTGATAATGTTTTATAATATGAGGAAAATAAAGAGCTGTTGTAAACTGGCAGGTCCTATCAATCATCATTGCCTATCCGAAGGTGCACGGGAGGAAACATGCTGCTGTGAGGGGGATGACTTCCTACTTCCTCTGCTTTTTACACTGATAAAGGAATTTAAATCCTGTGTATGCTGGATACAGGGAAAATAAACACAGTCCTCTAAAAGAGTTGCTAGCAACAGATGAACAGTGACAGGCATTATGTTAACTCTGTAATACGATGGGACACAGAAAATTGAGGCCACAGGCTAGGAAGAGCCTTGGGCATAACTTCCATGGGTCAAACCCGCTGGCTCCGAGGACAGCTCTGGAAATGCCACATCAGTTTTATTTTCTCTGCTGGTTGGAGCACTTCGATCCACAAAAGCCCCTGCGTCGCTCTTCCTCCCTACTTCCCCCCCACACACACTCGTGGGTACTTTTTAGCTCATGTGTTCCCACAGCACTGGATATGTTCAGTTTTGTCATTTCTTATCCCATCTGCAGCAGTAGAAGATAGCCAGGAGCCTCCTGATCTAGTTCTGATTGCCACAGGGGAGAGAAGGTGCCTGTAGTAGGCCAGGGCTCATCCCAGGCTCTGCTGAATAGATGCTCAGAAATCCTGTAACACTTCAGCATTAAACTTTAGCATTTAAAAACCTCATGGACAATCTGCATTTGTATGTTTAAAGGAGAGGTTAGCCCATAAATCATGAGGTTTACTGTACCTTCCAGCATTGTCCTTATGAACAATACTGGTGGGTTGCTGTATAATTTTCATACAGATTCACAGAAAGAAGGCCATCATCTGCAGCCTTACTGGGCACCATCTGCGTTGTGGAAAGCAGGTCAGTGACTGGAGCAGAATTCAGTCCTTAGTTCTTCATGGGCCTTGACTTCTGATGTTGGTGTCCATGGTGCAGCTAAGCACCAGCTTGGTTCAAGCCTTTCATCTCAGGTTGCTGCCTATGTGATGCAGTATGTGATTTCTTCACTATCATGTGCCACCAAACCCACTTTAAGAGCAGGTTTTGTACTGCTAACAAGGTTTGCAGGCATCAAAACCCCATTTCTATGTCAGCAGCAAAGAGCCACAGCTCAGGCCGGATGAAGATGGAGGGGGATATTCACACATAAGACACTGAACCCAGGGTCTCCTGAAGTGTTGCCTCTTTGCCATTCACTAGTTTTTTATTGCGCTGACCATTAAGTTCTCTGTATTGCAGTGAAATCGGATGTGGGGCATATACCCAGTTCTGTCCAGGTACCACTTTAATCTGTTTACACCTTGATTTGTGACACAGCTATTAAACAGCCTTCTGCTTGCTGCAGTTGTCTTTATTTCCCCCTTGCAGTAGTCAAAACCTGCTTTCACCAGCAGTTCTGAGCAGCTCACAGATTGCAGCGTGCTTATGGGGTCGGTAAATTCCTTCTCTGTGGTTATTAACACTGTTAATAAATTAAACTGAAAAGCAGCACAGCCACGTCTGATGTCAACTCCTGCAGCAGTTAAACAGAACAGTGTCAGCAAAAAATCCTGAATAAAAATGTGGCTATTTGAGTTCCCTGGTTCAGAGAAGGTGCCACTTTAAGCAGACATAATAGTCACAGTACAGATGCTACACCTGCATTGGAACTCACTATTGGAAAAACACAACACAGTCTTGAAGGAAAGTCTTGGGAGACATGAGAAGGCAATCCTGAAGCTCAAGCACGTTAGCTCAAACTGTGTTTAGCCCCTTCCTTCACAGCTGATGGGAGTGATTAGCTGGAAGGAAAAGGCTAAAACTGAAACTCTGAGAACTGAGATGTGAGAAGGAACCTACTAAAGCACTTCAGTCTGTACCTCACTTCAGTGGGAATATTTGTGTGCCTGAAGTCAAGCCAAGGCCTAAATACTGCGTCAGCACTTGAAGTTACAGTAAGCTCAATAGTTACACAAGTGAAGGATCTATTTTCCTTGTTTTTAACTTCCCTGAGATGAAGGTGTCTGGAAGCTGCAAGAGGCCAGTGCAGAATCATTGCTTTTTGCTTCCCCAGGGATGTGGGAAGGCATTGCTTGTTCCAGCAAGCCCAAGGCATTCCATTGGGCTGCAACAAGATCCCATGGCAGTATTTATTAAACTGTAAAATGCTACAGCTCGAGAAAATACTTAACAAAAAAATACCAAAGCACACGGGTGGTTGAGCTGGCTGCAGTCTGCTCAAAAGCCTGCTGGCATTCATAAGTACCTTAGTTGTGATGGCAAAGGACAAATAACGGCATTAGTTTCTTTGATAAGGGTTCTCCCCCCTTTAGTGGAATTTCAAGTTTTATTCTGAGAAGATACGCAGTAAGTTTATTTCAAATACAGGGAGTTTGTATTTAGATCCAAAAAAGAAAGGCCTGCCAAGCTCATCTCTATTTAAGTGTAAATGTTAGAGGTTTGGAGTACGTTATTTAACAGGTATCCAGCTCTTCCCCTGGAAGAACTCCACACCCAGTCAGTTGCTGTTCATAGTGGGGATGGTTAGTCAGTGGTAGAGGCAACACAAACCCACAGTGAGTATCTTTGTTAGAAGGCAAAACTTTTATTAAATGAACCAGATGTCACAAGTTAACATTTGCAGCTGTCAGAGATGGGGAATCATAAGGCAGCTATAGGAGCAGCAGAGGAATACGCAGATTTGTCCCGGATCCTGTGGACAGCAGGCAGCAATGTAATAATAATAATAGTAATTGCTTTCAACATGTCCTAATCATGAAAATCAGTTGCATAGGATGTGCCTATTACTTGTTGCCCTGGAGCACTCTAATGGTCATTGCACCAAAGGTCAGACAGAATTGCCATCAAGGTATCAACCTGTTCCATACCAAACAGCAAAAATCTCACTACTGTATCATTCGGTCAGGAAAAAAAACAGTCGTTTGATAACTATGCCAGACAAGT
>JANRGW010037394.1:0-17289 GCA_024733675.1 Psilopsiagon aymara
GGGGGGAAAAGGGGGGGGGGGGGGGGGGGAGAGAGAGAAAAACCACACTTATTCATTCCACAACTATTTACTCAGCAAGGTCATCATTAGCATGCTTCCCCTGGCAGGACTCACTCGCAGAGGGGGAGATGAGGAGGAATTCAGTGTGTCACACGAAGACAGACTCCCACGGGGCCCCCGCGCACATCCACACACACATACACACAGAGTGAGCTCACTGTTAAAGCAAATGCTTTGGGAATGGTGACAAATCAGCAGGGAAAATAGGGAAAATAAAGGGAGGACAAAGAAAAGAAGGGAGGGGGGAGGAAAGAGAGGGGGAAACACCCACAGGAGCTAGCCACTTCAGGACAAACTGGACTTCCTAAGGCATTGGTAGGTGGGAGTCATCCCCGCTGCCTAGTTGCACCCGACCAACCTCTATCTTGGGAATATTCAGTAAGGGAGGGGGATGGCATCCTGGTTCTTTACACCAAATTAAATCCGCCCATCGAATGCCTGTTCCGTACTTAGCTTGAATCAGATGCTTAATCAGTTAGCCAACCCACAAGCGCAGATGAAGCTACATTTGTTCTTCGCCCTTAACGAAGCAGGAAAAGCCAACCATAAAAGGAATCCCCGGGTCTTATGTAAGCCAGAGATAAAGGATTCCCTAATCTGAGAGAGTTCCCTGCCGGAACATCCTCAGAGAGGTACTGAGGACATCTGAGGCTTCTCATCCTCTCCCAATAACAGTGGATGGGGGCAGTGGGATGCTGATTCATGAATATTACCTAAAAAGAGGTTTCAAGCTTGTTGGAAATGCCTTGCCTCCGCTCAGGGTGACGAGCAGTGTGCCAGGGATGCTTAGGATGGGTCTCCCACGGCTCCTGGCCATGTGTTTCCTGGTGGGATTGCAGCTAGCCTGTTAGCAGTGAGATGTGTGGTCTTTCGGTGAAGTGCTGTTGAAAGGAGGTCTGAATGGTCCCCGGCATTACAGCAGATTCCCCTTGGAGCAAACTGGTGGTGATTTAAGATGAAGGGGATGAGGGACAGGGGTCAGGACTCCCTTTCCCCTTTCCATATCCATGTGCTGCAGGAAGATGTGTGGCTGTTCCTTACCAGGTGGTGGCACACAGACAAACACTACTGCTGTGTGGAAACAGGAGGGTTATTTAGGGCAGCAGCAAGCTGAGATAGAAGGTTTGGTTGTAGATGGGGAGTGATGGTGAGTAGGGAAAGGGACAGAAGACTGAGAGTGTAAACACAGCATTCCTGATCCAGTAGACCTTCCCAGTGCCACTTTGCCCTATACATAACATGATAGAGATATGACAGAGAGCAAAGTCCTCTGTCCTGCTTACTTTTCTACTTTCACCCAGCTTTCCTAAGCATGACTGCATCTGTGTTTGAAGGAAGGGTCCAATATAAATCAAGTAGGGGTCTGGGACAGGTCTGGAGCCTTTTATGCTGTGATCTCTGTACCTCTGAGAGTACAGCTTAAACCTGCATTGCCAGTAACAGATCACATGAATTGGAAGAGACTGCAATTTCTGCATCTCTGGAATAGTGCAAAGAGATTCCACAGAAACCTTTTCACCCAGAAATGGCCTTCTGGAGATTTCCAGTGGGTGGGGACAGGTTGTAGACTGGATTTAATTTTGCAAAGTGACCTCTTTTCAACCTCACCTTATCCCATCTAATGACAGAGTCTGGGATGAACTGGCTATAAAACCAGTCCCATTAAATTCGTCTCTTTCCTACTCTGTTAGTTTCATTGGGGGGGGGGAATCATCAGTCTGAATGGCCTTATTTGGCTCTTAGGTCTTGGCACAGTACCCCAGGATTATCAAGGGACCTCAGTAGGTTTCTAGCTCAACCTCCTACTCTAAGGTGAGTCAGCTACTGGGTCAGATGAGGTAGTTCAGGTTTTAGATATTGAAAACCCCAGGAATGGGTATGGCACATCCCTCTTCGGGCAACCTGCTCCACTGCACAATGCTTCACAGAGGAAAAACCTTTTTCCTTATATCAAGGCTGTCTTGTTTCTATTTATACCCAATGGCCCTTGTCCTCTCACCAACCACCTCTAAGAAGACCTTGGCTCTATCTCCTTGATAACCTCCCCACAGGTATGGAATACTGCTGTTAGGTCCCCCTAAAGCCATTGTTTGTCCAGGCTGGACAAGCCCTAACCCTACACCAGGCACCAGGCAAGTCCTCTAGCCCTGACCATCTCAATGGCCTATGCTTAACTCCTTCCAGTTCATCAATATCTTGTACTAAGTGGGCTAAACCCAGTTGTAAGAGCTAGGTATTTTCTAACATGTCCTGAGTAGAGGGGGATAATCATGTCTACTGATCTCCTGGCTGTTCTCATGCTTCCATTGTCAGTCAAGGATATGTATTTTGCTGCCAGGACATATTGCTAGATCACATTCAGCCTTCTGTCCCCCAGTACCCCCAGGTCTATTTATGCCAATCAGTTGCTGACAGAGACTCTTCCAGGAGTAGTGTTCGTCCTTTTTCACTACCATAAGGTTTCTGCTGGCCCTTTCCAGGTCTCTAAGTTCATCTTATTCAACAACCATCTCACAGGACTCTCCTCTTAATCTGTGGGAACTTCTTCTGCGGAGGTGGTGGGGGAGAATCGAGGAGGAACGGGGGTTTTCCTTCTGGACCTGCTGGGGAATGACTTGCTGATTAAGACATAGTGATAAGCATTTTCATTGTATTTCTAATTAAAGTAAGGAGCGTGGGTAGAGGAGGAGGAGAGAGGGAAGCAGAAAGCAAAGGGAGGAGAGAGATGTAGAGCACTGGGAGCTGTCAAGGAGAGGTAATTTAAGGCAGACAGACAATTTCCGGGCACAGATAGACAGGCATGGAAGGACAGGAGCCATAGACAGGCAGGGACAGGCTGGGGAGAAGGCTTTCATAGCCACAGCAGCTTTATCCCAGGGCTTCACCAAGAGGCAGATAGGCTTCTGTTGAAATCAGCTGCCTGAACTCAGGGCAGATGGCAATGGGATGGATGGAGACTGCAGGGCACATGGCCCTCTCGGTGGCCACAGGAGTTTCAAGAGGGTGGCAAGAAGAGCAGAAAAGGAGGTGGGAAGTGAGTATGAGGGAAGAAGAAAAAGGGTGGTCAGTGAGGAGGGGTAGTTTCCTCCGAATCAGCTAAGCAGGAGTAAGGAAAGCAGCGAAAACAGCAAGAGCCACATCTCATGGCTCAGTAGGGATAGTGTCAACGTGGGCTGTCTCCCTAGCACTTCCTGAACAGATTTAAACCACAGAAGATTAGGATTAGACCCCAAAAAAAAGGGGAGACAGAAAGAGAAAAGCCAACAGACTAATTATAGCAGACAGGAGTGTGTGGCAGCAAGCAGAAAACCCCTATGCGTGGAGAGGGACCAGATGAAAGGGACACTCAGTCTTAGACAGCACCAGCACTTTCCCCAGTGCTGTCACAACAGTGCTTTGCCGAGGACACGTTGCATCTAGAGCCAGGTGGCATTTACCCCTTGCAGCCATTCAGGAAGTAGGCTTTTGCTGCACTTTAGAGCAGATTTGATTGGGTTTGGACTGGGTTTTTTTTAGGGTTGACATCCCACTGACACCTCATCTGGCTGAGCATTTCACTCAGACCTACCTTATGTCAAGACATGACACTTCTTGGAGATGAGACTGAGCTGTGAGCCAGATGAACCTGGTGGGTGAGTGAGAAGGGGGAGATCCCAGGGTTTGGGAAAGTTTATGGTGCAGCTGAGTTGTGCTGTCTTTTAGTGGCTTATGCTCAGTAGAGCTCCGCTGGATGCTGCATTATCGTATTATGGTGCCAGGGTCCCTCTTCAATTATGTACTGCGATGTACTTTGTGTGCCTTCTCTGAATCACTGTCCGGAGGGCCCTGCCTTTCACCAAGGACTCCATGAAGTGCCTAAACTTTGAAGTCTAGAGTCCAGTGTGGAATTAATCCCATCCTCTTGCAGGAACTGATTTTTTCTACTGGTAAACAAGGAATTTTCTGTGCTATCCTATATGTGCTGTTCTAAAATTTTCCTTTTCATTTCCAGAACTGCTTCCTCCTTCTACAAGAAGAAAGAAACAGAGATCACAATTCTTCCTCTCTGTTTCCATACCTTTTCAATCCCTATCAACTCTCCTATCCATTACCAGACAAAGCTGTCCAGTCATTTGTTTGGTAGCAAAACCCTTAAGAAAGGAATAAAAGTAAGAGAAACCAAGTTGTTGTGCTTTTTAATGTGTTAAAAAAAAGAAGGGGGAAAAAAAATAACACATTTAATTTTACACCATACGTCTCTATTCATCCATCACCACAACTGGAACACTTTATTGCATTGAAGCTGGCACTCACAATGCAGAGTTTCGCATTCAAAACACTGTTCACGTCAGTGGCTGCATTGTTCCTGGCCACCCATCGTCCTCCATGGCTGAGGCCCACACGTCACTTGCTGGGAGGGTGGAGGGAAGTGACTGGGAGAATGAGGACAGCCTGTTATCAATATTAACAGCAATAATAATCCTAATAATTGTTATCAGTGTCACTCCTTCTAGTGCAAATTCTCTCCTCTTTCCTTTTTCCTTTTCATCTGAAAAGCTCTATTTTGCTGGGAAGATGGATTGCTTTGTTTTCCGACTAAAAATACCTTCTGTATTTCATAGGGTTGTTTTTTCTCTCCCCTTACTTAATGGGATGTTTATTACTTTCATTTCCTCACTGGGCAGGGGAAATGTTAATGTCTGCCTCCTTGTGCTGCTCTTGCCTCTTCAAACCCTCCTGAGGCTAAATCAAGAAAGTCAAAGGATATATCAGTGTTTTTCACGGCACAAACCTGAACTCTGGTGTTTGCTATCATGACCCTCATGAGGTTAACACAAATAGAAAGACATATCCAAATGAACATCGTTTTCCTCCCGTGCACATCACTGTCAAGGTGGTAGTGTATATTCGTTGCTAGCAAAGAGAGCAAGCCCCATGTAGAAGGGTCTGATTCATACTTGATTTATGAAGTTTCATCTGCCTTTATGCCACATTTCTGAGACTAGAACCCAGACTGTGTTTGGACACACATTTGAGTACACCTGCCCCCCTTTAGGGTGATCCTCTAAGTGCTCTAGTAAAAGTTTCTGAATTTAGCCCTTTTTTAGCAGTATACACTGAAAATCACAGGTCTACTAAATAAGGAAATACAGTGGGGTGGCTGTGAAGCCCTGGTTCATCTCCTGGTGTGGCTTGGTTGACAGAGTCCCACCAGCTCCTCACCTCTGCAAGGATGTTGTGCTGATCTAAGGCTTACCTGCAGTCTCACCTTCCCCCGCAGCCCTGGTTCTGCTTTACCATTTCTATTTAGGTTTCACATTATCACCCTGATGGCAGTGTGAGATGAGGCCCAATGGTGATGGTAGAGGAGAACTGGGAGATCACATCCACACAGGGAAAATGGGTCATTGTCCTTTATGGCAGAAAATTGCTGGGCTGTCAAACTATACCCCTGATCATGTAGCAAGCCAGAAGAAGCTGTGCAGCCACATGTCTTTGGCAGTACCAACTAACCACACGATGATGAGAGTGGCTCAGACTGCTCCATAGCTTTCCTGCTCCTGAGGCATCACACAGTTCCCATAGGTGAGGCTGTGTTAAGTCTCTCCTCCACCTGTGGGTGCTAAGCACCCATATTTTCCTTGTGGACTATGGGTTGTGGGAAGGGTGTTAGTTGTGGTCAGACTGGTTTTCCATCAGTGAAACTCATGGAAAGATTTCCAAGTTACAGACTCCCTATTATGGGTTGTGAGCAGCATAAATCAATGGGAAATTCTTGAGGCTATTACAGGAAATACTGCCTTGTGGTTGTTAGCAGTCAGACTCAGTCCTATGGAGAATAAAACACAGCCCCTTTTCCTCATGAAATTACATAGTCTTTCCTGTCCTGCGAGTGGCAACAGCTTTGATCCTTGAGGAGAAATGTCAGAGGAAGCTAATGAGTGCTCAGATTTGGAGGGGGTGCCAAAGCCTCTTTTCACATAGTGTTGTGGTATATCCTCCAAGTTTAACAGCAACAAAAGCTGTGTTCGCTTGAATACCTCCAGGTAACTTTGTCCAAAGGAACACAGAAAATTTCCATGGTCACACTGGGACATGCTGCTCTTGTCAGCCAAATCCATGTCTCCAGAGCTCTGCAGGCTGATGTCTGTCAGTTCTCAGCTAGCTGCATTCACATCCATAAACTTGAAGCCATAACCTAGGCCACAGCTCACCTGTTTTTAACAGTTCTATCACTCAATTCCCAACTTTTTCTTTACTTTTCCTCCTTCTAAGCTATTTCTCTTATTTCTGTCTTCCCCAACCATTGCTGTTAACAAAGGATTCCCCCTAAGCATCCTTGCTCTTTGTTGCTAATTTTTCTTAGCCATGGGGGGGCACAGCTTGAGTCAGTGTGGAGTTGTGTCCCCTCAGCTCAAGATAACAACAGAGCAGCTGCCTCATGTGGCAATGGGGAGGCTGCATCGCTAATAACAGAAAGGGTAATGTTAGGTAGCTTCTGAAGGGAAGAGAGCCTCATTCAGGGCATCCTCATCCCAGTCAAATTCAATCAGCTTTCCCATTTCCATTATTTAAATCCCTGTAAATGAGAGATGGGTAATTAGGGACAGCAGGGGAGCACAGAGGAAATGGAGGAACGTGAGAAACAAGGAGCAAACTGTACTCATTCCTTCTTTTCAAATGCATGAGGCCCCAAACATTGCTAAAAGACATTAGATTAGGAGAAGCTGGGGAGTGAGTTGCTGTGTAAAGCTCTCACAGTGCCACTGTTCTCTGCTACACCATTACCCCAACAATTAACATAGCTGCTTGGTGGTCTCAGGCTGAAGATCACCATGTCCATGGGGGCAAAGAAATGCAGAGGCTTCATATCTCTGCACTAGAAAAGGTGCGTATTTGGGAGCATGCAGCAATTAGGGGGGTTAGGTGAAGGTGTGTGTGTAGAACCTGTTTAGGGCTAGAGACCTGGAAGGTCCATGGGGAAGGGTTTGAAGGTCCCACAGGAGCTGCAGTCTGCTCTGAGACAACAGGAAGGACAAGGATGGGGGAAAAAGCACCCTTTAAGTACAGAGGATTAAGAAGGATACATCTGGAACAGAAGTGATGCTGACACCACTCTTCCCCATGCTAATGTCTTCCCTTATGGTCATGGGAATTTACTCCGTCTCCCTTCTTCTTGTAGAGATTATCTCTTAAGAGGGCTGGTCTCAGCTGGAAGGAAGACTGCTAAGAAGGGAACATTCATCCCTACAGATATATTCAACATCAGCAAGGCCAAAGTAGGGGAAAACAGAAGAAAAAAAAAAAAAAAAAAAGAAAAAAAAAAAGGAGAAAACGAAAAAAAAAAAAGGGGGGGGGGAGGGAAAAAAAAGAAAGACAGAGAAAAAAGGGAAAAAGAGAAAAGGGAAAAATCCCAGAAGCTACAATTGTAGCCAGGGTTATTTATGCTTGATTTTAGTGAAAGATCCCTAAAGATCGAAGAGTACTCTCTTAATGTCTCTCAAAGTTCACCTAGTGAGAGATGGTCTTGCTATAGGACTTAGGGGGTGGGATAGGCAGCACATCCCTGTTACTGGGCTCTGATTTCAGCCGCGGCAACTCCCTCCCATCACAATAGTGTTTAAGCTCTCCGTGGTTCTTCGCAGGAATGTTGCAACAGTGAAAGGGAAGGATCTGGGGGGAGATGCAGGAGCATTTGTCCAACGGAGCCAGCGCTGCTCTGCCAATTAGAGCTGCTTCTCCCTGCTTGACACAGATGGTGGCCTCACCATTGACCTTCTCAAAGAAACCCCATCCCACGTTGTGGGGGAGGCCGCACTGTCCTGGATTTCCCACCTCGCTCCCCCATTTTCTGTCTTTTTCCAGCAGTCGTGTTTGGCTGCAGGGAGGAAGGGGAGGGAAAGGCTGCAGCTCCATGTTAACGGGTTCCCTAAAGAAAAACCTGGCTGAGGTTAGTATCCATCCCCGCGGCTACCTAAGGCGTGCTGAGCCATCCCTATAATGAGACACCGCGGCGGTGGTGGGTGTGTGGGGGAGAAGGGGTGAGTGGGAGCAGGGAGAAGGGCAGGAAAAAGGATGAGCAACGAGTGTGTTGGATCTGCTGCAAAGCTCCTGCCTTTCCCCACCTTCCTGAAAGCAGGGGAGGGAGAAAAAGCTGCCAGGTGAGCTTTGCAACGGGGCAGAAACGGGCCAGGGCAGCACCCACACGGCATTGTTGAAATAGGGATGCTGTGGGAATGGCTGCTCAAGTGTGGTGTCTGTTCCTGGGAGGGGGGTTATAGCCATTTCTGCTCCTCACCAGGCTCTGCAATGGAGGTGGGGAGAGTCCCTGCAGTGCTGCTAAGTGACAGGAAGGCTCTATGAAATGATGCTTGACGAGTAAAAGAGGGGGAAACACTAAGATTCAGAGCTTTATGGCCCCCACAATGAGCACCTGCACACCCCTCCTTGACATCCACTGCTTGATCTCCAAAATTCTCCAGCTCTCTCCCTATGTTTTGCATGTGATGGATGTGAAAAGCACCATCTGTCTGAAATGTCAAGTCTTGTGAGGGCAACACAATCTTATCAGGGTGGCCCTGTGTTTCTGCCAGCAGTTGTGCAAGGAACCTCACTGAACATCAAGCACTAACCAAAGATCTGGTTTGGGGGGTGCGTGTGTATTAAAATCATGTTTCTTACTTACATTATTAACAAGGAGGCTGTTGCTGTATAGAATAGTCATGGGGTAGGTGCTCTTCCTGGGAGCTGCTAAAAGCATGTTCAAAACAACTCTCTTTTAACTAGGACATGAATTGTGATTTCTTCACAACTGAAGATCTCTGACCTACACATAGCGAATTAGCCATTTTCTGATAACGTTGGATAAGTGATAAATATCCATCAGACCATACTGAGGCATAGATTTGCCAGTCTTGAATCTTGGAACACACGCCGCATGCATCCCATATCCCACAGGATAGCTAACACCATCTCCCTCTGTGCTTATTAACTGACACACAAAGTATAGGGATTGCACTAAGAGCAACCATAGAATCTTAGAATAGTTAGGGTTGGAAAGGACCTTAAGATCATCCAGTTCCAACCCCCCATGTCTTGTCCTTACCCAGAAGTGTCTCATCAGGTGTCCACCTATGAAATAAAGCTTCAGACTAAAAGTGTGTAATCGCACCACACAGAACAGGCCATCCCTGTTCACCCACACTGAAAGTACCTTATTCCTTTGCTCAGCCCCATAAACAGAGGGTTTCCCCCATCAGGTTCTGTTAGGTACAGGTGAGTTCAAGTTGTGGTTTGAGTGCAGAGGAAATCACAGAGGCTCAAAAGCCAGGTTTGAGGTCAGGCTGGACAGGGCCTTGGGTGGCATGGTCTGGTGTCATGGCAGGGGATTGGAACTGAATGATCTTAAGGTCCTTTCCAATCCAAACCTTTCTATGATTCCATGATTCTATGAAAGGCAATTACCCAAAAGCTGCCAGATAGGGTCCTGCTTGGTATCTAAAAGGGCATTTTCTTCTTCATTTGGGGACTGACCGATCAACACAGAACTTTTTCCTTTTTCCTTCCTCATCTCCTCTCTCCAAATATTTGTGCAGATTGCCTGTGGCATTTGGAGCAGCTAAAATTATCTCAATTAAATGTCTCCACTGTTTTCCTTTGTTCTCTTTTTGCTTTCTGGCTCTTTCCTTCCAGGCAGCTGGAAAATGTTCTTTAAACACTCTTTAAAAACAAGAGAAAAAAGCAATCCTACCCCAAACACACAACAGCTAGGACTCATGGAGCTTCAGAATGGGCTTTATTTAGAAACATAGATGAAGTAGATGATGTGAAAAATATGGAAAGACTCATTGCTCTAGTATTCACCTGTAGGAAACAGGACAGTACACTTACTTAGTCCACCAAAAGCATCCCATTAGGGATTACGGATCTACTGGAGGTGTGGGAAAAAGGGCTAAAGGGTTGCTCGCTGATTCTCAGGGTATGCTTGGTACCATGATGTGGCAACGTGATAGTGCTGTTGTGCTCTGGGACATTCCCTTTGTGTGTCCCCATGTTCATCATAACAATATCTGGCTCATTTCCTTGACCTCTCAAGCTTTGCAAATCCCCTACCAATCTGTTTTGGGAAAGAAAATTCCTTCCCAGCATCAAATTTGGCATCTGCCTCATCCCTGTGCCTGACAGCATGAATCACCAGAGTTAAGTAACAAACCCATTTATACAGCAAGATACCATCACTGTCCAAGCAATTCTTCTGCTTTTCATAAGAAAACTCTGGATTCTGCCTTATTCTCCCTCTTTTGTTCCCTGTTCTTTCTCCCAGTAACTTCTGGATGTTTTCCTAAACCGGAAAACTTCAGAAGGATGCTGTGATGTGAGACAGAGTCAGAAAATCCTTCACAACCCCTAACAAGGGTTGTTAACTACTAATTTTATGAGTTTCTGGGAAACCTCTCAGGGAATCTCACCAAAGCCTGTTTGGCAAGAACAAATATCTTGCTAATGAGGTAGTGTGCCACCTGGTTTGTGTATCACTGTCTTACAAATATCTCTATATGCCCCTACACACTTTAATACACCTGCCATTTTTACAAATAACACTGTACAAATGTCACTGTTTTTCTGCTGCCTTAGTAACCATTTGATTGCACTGGTCTATTGAAAGTTATTAAAGAAGTGATTCCTGAATGCATTTGGGTTAACCTTCTAAAGTCCTGATGGGTTGGAACGGCAGTGGGCGAACCGTCTCGAAAGGAGGCACAGTGCATTGTGAGTTTGTGGAGGCAGAGCAGGAGCTGCAAATGTTATTAAGCCTGGGAAAAGCAACAGGACTTGTATGCTGAGCATAACTGCAGGACTGCAGTATTCAGTAAATGGCACAACATTGTGCGTCTCATTGCTTAGCTCCAAGACAAAACTCTCATACTAGCTGTTCTCCTGCTGTCTGGTCAGCCTGGGCCCACGCAGGACACAACCAAGGAGATGGTTATTGCCCCTTTTATCTGTACAGTAGCTGGGATACCCTCCTAAAGCTTAGAAAGTTCTGTCTCAAATACTTTCCTTTATCTGAAAACAGGAATCGAATGAACAGAGACCTCTGCTTTTCCAATTTGCCCCATCAGTGTGAGTGAAACGCACCCAAGGTCAATCAGGTTCTCTCTTTATGTAACACCCACTAGAGCAGACACTGAAGAAGAGCTTTCTCAGAAAAAGGGTGATTCAGACATGGGGAGGAATTAAATTCCAGGTAGGGTTTTGTTCTTCTCTCTGTGTCTCCCTATCAGCAAGTGTGTGGGCATTTCACTGTAGGGCAGATTGTAAATATTTACTCAGATCCAGATCATTTCTTCTGGGCAGCAGCAGGACCGCAGACTGCATCCCTCTTCCCAAGGCACATGCTTTAAGCTGAGGGATACTGCTTATAAGTGCAGCAGTGCTGTTATTCATAGCTTGGATTCTTGAGAGCCAAATCTTAAAGGAAAGTTTTAAAGAAGTTCTAGTGAGACACACACCCCCCCCACTGAAGGATGGGCTTGCAATCTCAGCATCTTTTATGCATCACACTTGAGGAGGGAACAGGAAAGGGCTGTGTAACAACCACAGTTTGGCAGGCAGGCTTCATTAACTCTGTTTTTCAAAGATGCATTTATGTCTCCAGCATAACAATTGAGTTATCTCAGGCCACATATTCCATCCTCTTTAGTACATCCCCTCACAGCTATTGCAGTAGGTAGCGAGCACCCACAGTCCCCTTTGTGCCATTATTTCATTCTTTCCCTAACATATTAAACTACCATCAAAGATGAGGTTTGCAAACATAGTTTGTTGCCTACTGGAGCCTTACATTGCAGAGCTGCTGCTGCTGCTGTTGCATATTTTGTGGCCCATTTTTGCTAATGGGCTCCCTTGGAGGTCTGTTGAAGTGCAAGGAAAATGGAGACAAGTCAACCTTCCTGCTGGGAGACCTTTGCAAACCTCAAGGAACCTTTTTATTTTTTTTCTCAGAAACAGGAATTCCATGTTCTTAATTAGATCATTTTCAGAAAAATCTGGAGACAGAAGAGAAAATAGCGACAGCAAAATAGAGATAATCACTAAAACTGCTTTTCAAGTAAACCGGAAGCTCACTCAGTGTAATGAGACAGAAAAACATCAAGAAACCTAAATGAGGAACATGTGCTTTATTTGAGCCAAGTTGGTAGGTGAAAAGCAAGAGCTTCTCAACCCTGCAGTTTTCTGTCACTCCCCTGCGGCAGATAGCTGGATGAAGAGTGGAGAAACAGGGCAAAATCCCATCAGTGGCATGGTTTGTGCTAGGAAGTTTGCAAGGAAAGCTAGGATTTGTGACAAGGCTGATGTGCTGAGTTGGGTAAAAAAGGTCACCTCTCTGCACCTCCATCTGGTTGATGCATTGACCCCCATTTTAAAGAAGAGGGCACTGAGCAAGGGGTGATGAACCCACATTGGACCGTAAAGGCCGGCTTCATGCCTCCTGACATGGCCAGGCATGTCAGCTCTTGGGATAAGCATTCGGTGATAGGTTTCTGCAGGGATGTAATGCAATAACATTTGGAAGCTGCATTTGGCTGATGCCAGATGAATACTCAAACAAGCACAGGCAGATCAGCCCTGTGTGATAGGAAAACTGGAAGAATGGGAGGAGGAATAGTGGGGACAGAGGGATCTCCTGCTCTATGTTTGAGGTGGCCAAAGTAGCAAACACCTGTGTGGGAGTGGTAGATCAAACAATTGGCTGATGGCATGAACTGACAGCTCCAGTACGTTGTGCCAATATACTTTAACAAGTTAACCCTTATCCTGATGTCTCAAGCCAGGGCATGAGTACAAGAAGGTGCCAGGGAAGATGTATAGAAGAACGGCTAGCTCAAAAACCACTCTGCAACATTTTCCATGAGCTAATACCGATAAAAAAGTATAATAACAGCAAAAAGTACCTGGTTTCACATTTACACTCTCTTCACGGATGTTTTTCTTTCATAAAGCTGCCAGTCATATTTTGAATGCCTGTTTATTTTGGGGCTCTATAATCCTCTGTGGCAGGGAGTTGAACAGGTAACCAGATCTTGTGTGAAGAAACTCCTCCTTTTACTTTGTTCAGAGCTTGGCATTTGCTCATTTCAACTGTTAACCTTTAGTTCCTTATTCAGAAGGGTCAATAAGAAAACAACCCCTAGTAACTCCTCTTTAGATCCTATAATATCCTTCCTTTTACCCTTTTCTTTTTCTTCCCCAAACTGAATACTGTCTACACAGCAATTTCCTGTACAGAAGTGGCAATTACACCTTCCCACTGGTTAGGTTTCACATCCTTCCTGGGAGGAGGACACCAAACCAAACCAGACATGATTCAAGTTGAAATTGAAACAGGAATTTTTGCAGAGGAAATGAAGGCAGATGAGAGAGGACAAAAGGGGACTTTGAGTATGGACAGCCCATACCCTACAGACCCCCTGGTGCAAAGGACACACAAGTGGCCTAAGGAAACCATGAGAAGAAATAAGAGTCATGGCAACAGAGTATTTTTCATAGATTTATAGAATGATTTGAGTTGAAAGGGATCTAAAAGCTCATCCAGTTCCAACCCCTTGCCATGGACAGGAACACTTTCTATTAGACAAGGTTGCTTCAAGCCCTGTCCAGCCTGGCCTTGAAGACTTGAAAACAGCAACATCTGCTAAAAGCTGCAATTTTGACTTGCCTAGGAGGCAACCAAGGCAGTCATCCCAACTTCATCTACTTCATTCACTCCCCATAGCACAGTTATCTATGGAGTGCCAGCTCTTAGGTCTGAATTGAGCCATAAGGCAGGTTTACTTTACTTGCCTTCAATGAGAGGAAATCTAAGCTTCCAGCTTCTTCCATACGACACGTCAAACTGGCAACAAAAGTCTTCTTTCTGACAACTTTGCACAGAGTCTTTCAGTTGTGATGTTTTCACCATCTGAATAAGTCAACTTCCCAGAAAGTCAGCTTCTGAGATTTCTAATTTAACTGCAAAGTAGCACTTCCTCCAAGTCATGTGCTTTATCCAATCCTTCACTTCATCATTTCCCCCAGTGCTGCTAGCATTTGCAAAGTAGCATAGAACATCTTTTAGTAGGAATTTTGTACCCAGCTGAAGCTTGAGTATTTCCAGCAAGGCAGAGTGGGTTGTTAAATCCCACAGTTTCCATTTGGGATCATTTCTTCCTGTCTGAGGAAAGCTGGTGAGAAACAGAACTGCTTTGGTTTCTGCAGTCTTTTTCCTTGACAAGGAGAAAGCTGGTGAAGCAAAAATGGGACAGCTGGAAGGGCAGAGCTATGTCAGTGTTGAGCCAGGCTTCCAGACAAGCTGACTTGGCAGGTCTCCCTTTCCTATGAAGAACCTGCAGATGGCTTCTTTTTGCCCACTCACTTAGAGCCCCCAGGGCATAGATGATATGGGCTTTATGGAGTGACACCTTAGTCCAGCCCCTGAGAAAACCTGCTTGGAGGGGTGTTTCTTGTGAAAATGTGGCTCTAAGAATTAACCCTATTATGTGTAGTCATCTACCACAGCCATTCTTATTCAAAGATCTGATTGTTGACCTTCTTGGTCCCTGAGAGTTGATGTTTGGGCCATGTGTTTAAACATCGGATGAAGCATTGGTGATAGATCTGGTGACAGATACTGAACAGCCAAGTGAAGATGCCCCTTCCAACTTCTTGAGTATGGTACAAGTGAATGGTCTGCATCCACACTCATATGACCTCCTACGGAGCACTTCCCTGAGCCGTTTTCAGAGACAAAATACTGGACTGGATGGACCACAGATCTGACCTAGGAGGGCACATTTTATTTTCTTAGGTACCTGCTGACTTTTAAAAAGCCCAAGAGCATTCAAACTGTCATTACAGGGCTGAAAGATGTGATATGGATCATGAAGAAAGGCTACAGTCTTTTGGAGTAGCAGCTGTGGGATAGCTGGTGTAGCCTAAAGCATCACAAATAGTACTGAACATATTTCAGCAGTCTGAATGGAGTCCTTGTGACATGATTGAGACAAAAGACATGGTTCAATTGGCCACAGGAGAATAGACAGGTCAAACTCCACCCAAATCCCAGAGGCTATAGGTGCAAATCCCAGAGGCTATAGGTGTTTTCTTACCCTGGTTGTCAGTAGTCTATGGCTGCATTATTTGTGAGCCCAGCAGACTAAGAAGGGAAACTGGGGAAGTAGTGAATCAGGGGAAAGAACTACAACATCAAGAAGAAAATCACAGAACAGTATTTCTGTTGTATCCCCCCAGCTCCTAGCAAACTGTAGATTAAAGACGTCTCAGTCTTGGGAATAAGGCAGGTTTTAGGACAACCTGTGTGTAACAGTGATGACACTCACTTGCTGCACTTCTCTCTTCTGAAATCCTTTGTAGTTCAGCCACACACAGTCCCATGGAATGCCTGGAGAGGAGAAAACTCTTGTGGTCTTATCAACATATGTAAGTACCTGAAGAGAGGTTGTAAAGAAGGTGGAGTCAGGCTCTTTTCAGTGGTCCCCAGTAACAGGACAAAAGCCAAGTGTTCAGCAAGCCAGTTTGAAGAGTAAAGTCTGAAGGATCTCTATATTCCAACAGGCATTGTGAAAATTAGTCCCCTACAAGGCTGAAGTAGCTCAGCTGGGAGAGCGTTAGACTGAAGATCTAAAGGTCCCTGGTTCAATCCCGGGCTTCAGCAGCCTTTTCCTGCAACTTTTTGTGCTTAGTGTTGTGTGAGACATGGATATGCAGGAGGGGAGCCAGGAAGATGTTGAAGGGACTGGAGCATCTCTCCTATGAGGAAAGACTGAGAGAGCTGTTCAGCCTGGAAAAGTATGAGGGGGTATCATATCAATGTATATGAATACCTGAAAGGAGGGTGCAAAGAGGAGACAGACCCAGGCTGTTTTCAGTGGTCCTCAGTGGCAGGGCAAGAGACAATAGGCACAAAATCCCTCTGACCACCAGGAAATACTTTTGACAGTATGAATGACTGAGCACTGGCACAGATTGTTCAGGGATATGGAGCCATCATCCTTGTGGATACTGAAAAGCTGCCTGAACGCAGTCTTAGGCAACTGGTAGTAGGTGGCTTTTCTTAAGCAGGGGGCTGGACCAGATGACCTGCAGAGGTCCTTGACAACTTCACCTATTCTCTTTGAAACAAGGGCATAGTTTTATAATACAAAGTCTTCACAAAAATAGTGATATAAAGGGTTGGGGATTTTTGTTCCCTCAACCTTCAACTGCCTCTTCTTAGTCCTATGTCATGGCCTGCCCCATAAAGAGGTACTAATGTTGACTCATTGATATATGGAGACATGCAGGAAATGAAAACCATGATTTGGGAAAAGAAAAAATAGACTATAAAAAAAAAGTTAACTTTAGTCTGAATCACAACTGACCTTGAAGCAAAGCATCTCCCTAAAATTTCTCCTTTTCTAGGCTGGAAAGTTCTGGCATGTCTACCTATTGTTCACAGGGGAACATCTCCGAATCTCTGATTAAGTTTTCTACCCTTTCTTGAACCTTTTCAAGTCTTACAGTGACCTTTCTAAAATGATAATATTCAATGTGGGGGCATGCCAAAGGGTTGTGAAACTGAGTAACTGTGTTTTGTGTTTGGTTCCCCATCCTTTTCTGATTAATTCCTGCTCTGTGGAGAACTTCAGGCAAACAGCAGAGACAAGACCCGAGTTACTGGTTGTCCAAAGAAAAAAGTGAGAAGTAGAGAAACATTGACTATCGATTTCTGAAAGATCAACCCCAGTAACCATCTGGTCTCTTCTTTACAACAGGGCAGAGAAGTATTCTTTTGCCCTTTTATTCTGGTGGTGCTCTTTAAACTCTGGACATGGCCTTATCAGATCCTGCAGCACTTCCAGAAGATGACTTCCCTGCTCAAGATGTGAATAATGACTTGTGGGTAAGTCAATGACATCTTGACGTGCTTAAGTCTTGATGAGATACCGTGGGTTCCTCGAGGAAAATGCTTTTATCAGCCATCACAAACTAACAGGTAGGGCCAGAGCATGTATTGCCCTCCTGCTTAGCCAGGAGGCTCACCCATTGAATCATAGAATGGTTTGTGTTGAAAGGGGTTGTAAGGGACCTTAAAGCTCATCCAATTCCAAAACCCTGCCATGGGCAGGAACAGCTTCCACTGGAGCAGGGTGCTCCAAGCCCCTGTGTCCAACCTGGCCTTGAACACTGCCAGGGATGGGGCAGCCACAG
>JANRGW010037396.1:5974-26993 GCA_024733675.1 Psilopsiagon aymara
GGGGCAGGATCACCTCCCTCGACCTGCTGGTCACACTCCTTTTGATGCAGCCCAGGATACAGTTGGCTTTCTGGGCTAAGAGTGCACACTGAAGCCGGCTCATGTTCATTTTCTCATCGACCAACACCCCCAAGTCCTTCTCCTTGGGCTGCTTGGAATCTCTTCTCTGCCCAACCTGTAGCTGTGCCTGGGATTGCCCTGACCTGGAAGCAGGACCTTGCACTTTGCATTGTTGAACTTCATGAGGTTGGCATTGGCCCATGGCTCAAGCATATTTAGTTACACTAAAGCAGTATGAATGCAGTTATTGATCAGAGCACTTACAGCTTATTCCTCTTTTTTTTTTTTTTGGTTACTAAAAGTTTGTTTTGTACTAAGTTTTGGTTACTTTTGGGTTTTGGTTTGTTCGTTTGGTTTTTTTGTTACACTCCTCAGCTCTAAAATTCAGTGATTTAAACTTAGCTTTTGTCCAGCACTGTTTTGCTTTTGACCAACTCACACTGTCCCAACTAATCCTTAAACATGATCCAAGAATTATTTCTAAAAGGCAGCTTTCATGCAACCTACGTCTTTGAAGGGCAAGGGAGATAAATGTTATGAACCCAGGTCTTAGTGCCAGAGAAAAGTCATCAGTAGATTTGATTAACTAAGGCAGAGAAAGCTGTAGAGTCTAGGAAAAAGCAAGACTAGCTTTGCAAGAGAACCAAATATTTTAGAAACAAACATGTCTCTGTATAAATCTTGTAGTTTATAAATTAGTCATAAGGATAAGATAGCATCTCTTTAAATAGTTTGTGAGCCCTCCAGTGGTGCACTCTGTGTTCTGCATTGTGGATGCCAGCCAAAACCCACCAGAGAAGCAGCGTCTACAAAACTAAGCCTGGCATGTTGTTGCTTATTGAACAGTTATGGCTGTTTAAGATCAGTCAGTGCTGCACCATTTCTCTATACAGCTATTGCTGAAAAAGGAGCGACAGAAAAAATTCTTGCAGCCTTGTATTGTCTGGCTTTGCAACAGAGAGTTTCAGACCCTGGATTTGCAACAGCGTTATATTCAGAAAGTCTGAATCCAGTTATCATGGTCAGCAGAACAGGGCAAATCCTTTCTGGAATGCTTGGTATCTTGAGCATCATCTGTTAGCAATCCCCATTTACCACCAATGTTTTGATCTTTTATTTCTCCTTTCTTCACTCATCATCTCAGCTGAAGTACTACACTACAGGCTCATCTCAAAACCAGGAGCTAGGGAAGTAAATCCCATAATACTGCTGCTTCTGCCAGCAAATGAAAGAGGCATAAAGCAGAAATCCTGAGAAATGGAAAAGGGACTAACAGATTTGTTCATGATGGAAGACTACGAGGAAAAGACTGGGAGGAAAACAGAATGTAAAGCAAGCAACAAGCACGATCATGGTGCATGGAGGCAGGCTGGTCTTTCCCCTAGAGGGTCTGCTTGAATTTTTCTTGTCTCAAAGTAGCTTAGATAGAGGATTCCCACTGCTCCAGCTAATGCCAGAGAAACAAGAGGAGTTTTCAGAAAATGATTGACAACTTGATTCTTGCCTGACTCCTTAAAGGCCCCTGCAGACACTGGTGTAAACCTGCTCCTTTCAGAGACTGCTATGCTAACTTCTTGAAATATCCTGTACATTTAAGAAACAAAACACTGTCCTTTCAACATTGAGCAGGTAGTGCATGTCTGCCAAATGTTGTGGAGTCTCTCCTTGTTATGCTTTTAAGATGTGTTTGTAAAAAAAAAACAAACCAAAACAAATAAGAAAACAAACAAACAAAATCCAAAATAAACACAAACACCCCCCAAAAAAACAACAAAAAAAGAAACAAAAAACCAAACAAAAAAAACCCACAAAAACAACCCAGAAAGAAACGAAGATTTGCTCTCCTTGCCCTCTTGGATTTATTTTTGGCTAAAGGAATATGTTTAGGAAGACCCATACCAAAATATTGGCAGCATACCATTGGGTTGGTTCTGCTGACTCATGAGGAAATCACACTACAGTTATGCCATGGCAAGGGAAGGGCATTGCTTTCAGGAGCTGCAGCTTGGCAGAGGCAGGTGCCAAGTTCTGGTGGTTTTAAACTCACCAAGGGCTTGGCCTGGTGAGGACCTCCCAGCGATCAGCTCTCAAGTGCTGACAGTGGTTCTAGCAGCACTTACAAAGGCCCCAGGAGAAGTACAATGTGCTGAAGAGAGATAAGCTATGCTCCCACTGCTATCTTTAGCCTGGCTTCCTCAGAAGATCACACTGTCTGTCTCTCTACCTGACGGCCAGCCCGTCTATTTGTCTGCCACTATCCTGTCCTCTCCTACATGTTTTTGAACCCATTGCCCAATTTCAACCAAAACTGACAGACAACTCAAAGCTCATAAGACCTTATGCATTTCATGAAAACCAGCTGTTGGGTAGATGAGAAGGATCAAAATGAGTGTTATGTAGTGAGCTCAACAGCTTCCTCTTCTGCTTTGGCCCCCAGATGGCAAATCAGCACAGATATACTGGCCAGACAGCTGGCATGTATAGGGATTGAGAACAGACACAATACATGCTTCTTCATCTCATTGGTAACAAAGGAATGTGGAAAAGAGCTTGAGGTTTAGGGACTGGCATAGAAGATGCAGGAGAGATGGACCCATCTTATTTTGCTTGGTCAAATCTTATAGAATCATGGAACAGTTAGGGTTGGAAAGGACCTTTAGATTGTCTTGTCCCAACCCCCCTGCCATGGGCACGGAAAATCAGTTATGTACAAGAATGATTACTCTTTTGACTATTTAGCACTCCAACTTTATATTGGATGGTCACAGTTTTTAATACCACCCACCATCAGCACATGTAGGTTAACTCCTCATTGTCACCCAAACCAGAGAGGGACAAGGGCAAGCCTAGGTTTGGTCTTGCAGAATCCTGTTACAGGGCCATTACTTTCCCTTTCCGTTGAAGTTAAGTGGCTTTGACACCCAAAAGGGATGGTACCATTAAAACTTGTGTCAGTAAGGTATTTATGCAGTTGAAAACAAGGCCATACACACATATAGATATACACATACATATAAATACATATATAAATGATAAACAACTTGATGAATTGCTATTCTTTATCCACAGTTCCTGGAGGCATGCACTGTAACATAGACCCAGATTTCATGGTACTTGTTAATGTCAGTGGCACTCCAACATTTGCTGTCAGCAAAGGAATGAGGCAGTCAGAGACCTTCTGTTATCATTTTTTCAAGAATGTGACTCTAGTGTGTTACTTCCCAAAAACAAGAGCAGTGTTTTTTCCCCTTTCCCTCTAAATTTTCACTGTACTCAACTGCCCTCCTGTTTAATGTCTCCTTCCCTTGGATTTATCATCCTTTCTTCTTGGCCAACACTTTGTTCTCTCTTTCATCTGAACTTACTTTAGAGCTCTTGTGTGCATTCTCCAAACACACAAACTTTGTCCATCTCTTATGCACCTCCCTGTCCCTTGTACCCCTGTACAAGGTGTACTGACTCCTTCTTTCAAACCTGTTGATAAATCAGTGTGTGCCTGTGCATGCACGGGAGAACACATGCTCCATATGCATGCACTGATACCAATGAATACACCAGCTCTTTGTACTTCATTTTTGCAGCTTATACACAGATTGACATTTTAATGAACACTGGTCATGATAACAAAAATATTCATCAGTATTAGCCCCGAGTTATATACATAGGAGTTAACTTTAGCTGTGAACACTGAGAAGTGATGGGTTTTAGCAGCTGAATGACAGGAGAGTATCTGTGATCTGTTTACATGATAAGTGTAAGAATAGTGCAACTTGTAGGAAGTCACTGAAATGTCCAAAAAACTCAGAATGAAAACTTTGGGTGGGGGAATCAAATAATTTCAAGAGTTGCCTTATGATAAAGTATTATGGCCTATGTTACAAAGTTCTTCCATTATACCACTTGAGTTTCTCAATGTCCATTTAGAGAGGCTTCAAAGGAAATACCACTAAAACACTGTCGTTGTCATGGTTTCTCTGTCACCAGAAGAATAATGTAGCACAGGCTTACTGCATTACTTTAACCATACAGACACTGGGTTTAAGGGTTTTATAATTTTAAAAACATACTTGTAGCTACCTTGATAATCGCAGAGAAGCAAACAATCAATCAACCTACCACAGATAAAAGCCAAACTGGAGGGACTCAGATGATGCATATACAGGAAACTGGCATAATATCTTTAAGCAAGGTGAAAACAGCTACCTTGATTGTCAGAGAAACCTTCTGACCATTCCTTGTTCATCTCTTCCCTTGATTACAATAATCTCATCCTGTGGTCACCCCCATTTCTCCTTTCATGCTAACCCAAATGTGCAACCTTTTGAGTTTCTTCATCCATTTCCTACTGCTTTGTCTCCTAAATCTTTGTTGTTTCCATTGAGCTTTGAGATTGTTTTTACCATGCTTGCTATGCTCGGATGTGGAAGTGGGGTTGACGCTCTGTTTAGATAGCAGGACTTCGTTGATGTGGAAGTGCCTCAGAGAGCTGTTCATAGCTGTTTGCAGTAGCAGAACTGCTCACAGTAGCAGTCCATCAGAACCAGACATTTGTGACGACGTGCTGCATTCAATGAGCTCAGTGCTATTAACAGTCTCACAATATCCCAGCAGATGAGGAAGGTTTTGTCTGAACTGTGTCCCTTTCAGTTTGCTCTGGGAGACCAAGAATGACTCTTGGACTGCAAAAAGTGAAAAGCCTATAGACTTCCATGGGAAAAAAAAATAATCCTGGATGCTCTAGAGCAGCTGTGTGTGCACAAATCATGTAACTCACAGCTTGGCCAGGAACCCAAGCCTAGAGAGCATTTTCTGCTTACAATAGCAATCCAGCTGTGCTTGAAAAGCTATGGAAAAGCAACAGAAATTAAGAAATCTTAGAAAAGCTGCGAAAAAGCTGAGCAAAGAGATTGCTTCACTAACCTCCCCTTCCCTGTAGGGACCAGGAGGAATGAAGTAATGCAAGGTAGACCTTCCTTAGCTGAACTAAACAGCATGAAGACAAGAAATACCAAGGAAAACCACTAAGATTCACTGCAAAGCTTTCCATGTAGCACACGCAGAGACCATTCCTTGGTTCATTTCTGGGCACATTTTTTAAAAAGGACTGTTTGCAAAGGTTTCAAACAAAACCTGCAGTTCTGCTGCAAGGACCCATTTTCGGCATCTTTGCTGTTGTCTGGAAGTTTCTTTGATGTTTCAGCCACTCCTCTTCTGCTGTCTCCAAAATGCATGGCACACAAGGAGAATGAGATCTGTTTTTAGAGAGCTCCTTCTACACCCTGTGAGTAGGTAGGACTTCTCCCATAGTATGGTTAGATGCATTCTTGAAAATAACTGGTTCTTATAATTTTTAGCTGATCATTCCCCCTTTGGAACAGAATGTGACTTTCTGTGCCTGAAATTATTTCCCTTTCCTCCTTCAAATCCCTCCTTATGTCTCACTTTCCATGTGATAGTCTCCTCTAGGAAGCTGATTGCTCCCATCTTTGTCTGCGACTTTAAGCACATAGAGGTGGCCAGATGTGGTACTTTCTAAATAATGCAGCAGCAGGAGAAAATGCAGTCCCAGGCCACATGCTTGGCTGCACACAAGTCCTGTTTATTCTGTGGTGTGTGAAAGGGCCCTAACATGAGAATAATTGTAGCTTATGCTCATTTTCATATGCAGAAGACTAGAGGTTGTAAAGGAAGGAGGAAGGAGACTTCTATCCCCAGTGCCTTTAGAATTACAAAAAGCATTTCAGTATCCTTAGAAATGGCAAGCCTAGAATAAGATAGGCTTTAAAATACAGAATCACTCCAGCCATTACTACCACAAACTAAACCAGCCTGTGAAAAAAGATGTTGTGGCAGTGGCATGGCATTGTGCATCTTCACCTGATTTCCTATGTAGCTTACCCAACCACAACAAATCAGACTAATGTCTCACCTAGATAAGTGCAGTTGATCTAGGGCATCCTTTAGTAAAACATCTTGATTTTAAGGTTTTTAACTGATGGACAATCCTCCACAGCCCTTGGCAAGTCAATCTCTCCTACCTTAGACACCAATAGACTACAGGCTTACTCATCCTACAGAAGGGCCTACATCTCCCCATGCCCCATAAAGGGATGCTTGACTTGTACTAGACAGTTAATATTTAGATGGTTGATAACACTGGAATTCATCTCACCTTGCTCCCTCTGACAGATGCCTTTTAAACTTTGTTTCTTTAATCTGATTCATTTGGTTCTTTAAATTTTTTATTGCAAGAAAAGACCTGGTCAACTAATAATCTAGGACCACATCTGCAAATAAACTCTCTAATGAGAGTGAATTGTTTAATTCTCATAGGAAAAACAACAGGAAATTGTGCAATGTCACAAATGAAGCAAAGATGGCCTGGAACCATGCCCCTCTGCTCCTGAGGTGCCCCAAGATACTACAAACCAACTCTGAGAAAGCAGACATGATGAATACCACTGATACACTCTCTTGGCATGTCTCTTACCTCACTATGACTGCTTGCAGGTATAAGTACATCTCAGAAGATAAATACCAAGTATGTAAGTTAATTGCATATATGCGGCTCTTCAAATATAAACAATATAAAAACACTAGCTTCTTCACTATTGCATCAACAGCATTTTTCAGTACTTTTTCAACGCATGCTGCCACACAGAAAGGTTATCTGCTCCTAAGAATCATACCTTGTTTTTGCCCTCTATTACAGCTGTCCTCTCAGTGATGCTCTGGATCCTGTTTCCTATATTGCTGCCAGCTTTCAGGATGAAAGATCCTTCAGTATAAGAGCAAAAGCCATGCCTGAAGACAATAAAAATTGAAATTTTATTGATTTGGTGATCAAGAGAAACATTCAACACATAAGACAGAACAATTTTTCTGGAAACAGTGATCAGTGAGGGAAACTGCAGGTGTAGTGTTGACCAGGAAAGTATGCTTCTCATTAAATCCTGCGGTTTGCAGCCTGACAATTGTATCTACTTCCACAGCTCTTCCTTGAGTATTGCCTCTCACCATTTAGCCCACTGTGGACTGGGAGGTCAGAATTTACAGTTGGAGTCTAATTATAGAGCTGTGAGAGATCAGCATCTCATGACCAGTCCTCCAGAGCCATTGTCATGGTTCAAGCATGGCTCCAAACATGAATTCATACTATTTTCAGCCTTAAATTCAAGATAAGTTGTGTTTGGTTTGAGATCCATTCCAGAATGGATGATTTTTCACTATGTGCAGGTTCTTTTTGTTATAATGGAAAATGATGCAGGTTCTGATTTCTGTATGTTTTCTTAATTTAGTTTACAAAATTATCAAAATATCTATACTGAGGGTCAGTGATTACAAGGCACAGTAAAAATAACTACAAACCCATAAACTAGGAAAAATCAAGTTAAACAAAACTATATGTAAATGTCAAAGAGATTTAAATGTTCATTTAATCGGGGGGAGGGGAGGAGTTAACGTCATGTTAATGAATGCAAATCTCAGGGAAACAAAATATTTTTGCCTTATGCAACAAATTGGCTTGCAATCAGAACATTCAGGTGTGGTCATGGTAGAGCTAATTTGTTTCTCAAAGCCTAATGTGCTACACACATGGAAATAAACACATTGGAACGCTTCTTAAATGCTGTCTGTCCCTATTCCTGTTTGATATCTAGTTTTGCTTTTCATCCAAAATTTAGATGTTGCTTGTTCAATTCCAGCTTCATCAGTACAGCTTAACCCTTCATCAGGGTCAGGCTCTTTCAAATATGACACGGTCCTTTGATCTTCCATGGATTTGAAAGATAACAACTGTAGTATCTGTAATCAAATAGTTCTGACATGTATAGCAGTTGTTTGGAGAAACAACCTTTAAAGCCCAGTGACTGGATAACAGCATGTGATGCAATCCTGACCAGAGAATGAGGTTCATTTCCCTTCAGCTAACTTTGCAATTTGTTTAAACTTTCTGTTGTTTATAATATCACTGATACAATAACTTTACATGCTTGTTTTTAATTGTGTAACTTTGCATCACACTGGCCAGTGTCTTAGCAGACATTACAGCTTAAGGGAATTACGATATGCAAACTAACTTGGGCTGTCATCATTAGAAGAGTTATACGATTGTCTGCCCAAATTTCTTAATATGCACTGTGAGGCTCAGTGAGCTAAAAAGCCAAAAAACCAGGAGCAACCCATTGTCATTCAGGCACAGAAAGAGGACAGGTCATTCAGGCACAGAAAGAGGACAGGGAGCAATAGCATGGCAGGAAAGCCCCATCTGCACAGCCATTTATTCCAGATTCTTGGTTTAAAAGACCGCTTCTAAGATATGATTTTTGAGGCATAGTAGATGACAGACAGCTGCATTAAGACAGCTGATGCATTCAGATTGGAAAAGGAAGTGGTTGAAAATAATTTAGAAAAGTAGATACTATGTACTTTGCACATTTAATGCTCTAAGAAGTCTGGTTCTGTAACAAGAGTAGAACACAGAAAACATGGTAATGTTGGTAAGCTGACAACATTTCCATGCCATAGTAGATATCAGAACTTATTTCATGATGCCCATACAGGCACACAGGCAGTATCAAAGGCACATCCCTGTCACTGGATATTTGGGCAATATCTGCACAGGAAGACAGAGACCCCAAATCTCATTTCACCCATACAAAAAAGAATTATTTTTTTTTTTTCCCACAGAATGAATTTATGTTTCTTTGTTACAATGCTAAAAATTTTTTGCTTTTTACTACAAAATACCTTACAGAGACACATATTTCGGTACAGGACGGAAAGAAGGACAGAGATTTTCTCAATAATGTATATTCAGAAATTGCTTGTGCATCTCTGAAAGGCAATCTCCCTTCTTGCAGCTCTGGAGCCTCCAGGCTTAGTTATTATTATACTTGTCCTCATAAATCCTTGAATAAAACTGTATATATTTAGGTTGCAATGTCTTAGGGGTAAGGACAGTGTTCTGTCTCTGTTGATGCTTAGCACAATGAAATGCTGATTACTCATTAATACCATAACACAAACCACCAACATAATTACAATAACATCACAATAACAAGAAAAACACATGTAAAACTCTAAATGAAATATTAGCCCTGAAGGCACATATGTGAACCCTACTGATTTCACATACTATACTATCTCCAAACTGCCAATTACGATGTTAATGCAATTACAGTAGAAAATCAAATGCCCTTAATAGCCGTTGTCCATGGTTTTAATAAAAAAGGAGTCACAGTCAAGCTGAGAGTACATTATCCAACAGCCCACAGTAAACAGCAGGAGATGTGAACAGTCATATGCGCCACTTTGACTCCACAGCCTGCTGGATCAGCAAACGTTTGCTAATCAGTTGCAGAATGACTGCCAGGCAAACGCTAGGACAAGACTCAGACTCATCCCTTTGGATGCAGAACCAGATGCTTTCTCTCCTCAGATGACAAATGCTCTCTCTTTAACCTCAGACACATTAAGAGAGCTTAGGACAGCATACAAGCCACCTCCAGTCTCCTGAGCTAGTTAATAGGCTAATACTCAGTCACTCTGTTTCTTGCTGCAGTCAGTGGTGTCATCTGAAGCCACTGCTTAAGACAGCAGCATCAGGTAGAGATGGGGAGGGCAGGGCATAAATGGGAGTAATTAAGAGTTGTACCTCCTAACCTGACCTCAGCTTCTAACAACAGGCATTTTGTAACCGAAAGAGAAAAGGCTCAGCTGAACTTAGAAGCAGTCATCAAACCAAATGTCTGTGTTAACTACAGATACTTGGAAAGAAAGAGAGAAAAATGAAAATACAAAAATTTACTCTGGCTGGGAACAAAACACACAGTCATCTTCCCTTTAATCCAATTGATGTGTCATTGCAAGTGTCCTCTGATAACATCAGCTACATATTTTTCTGCTTTGTAAAGAAGTTTTACAAGTTACTCCAGCTACCTACTCAGTACCCTATTTGTAGCAAGAACTGTCTGTTTGCAGAGAAATACCACTGAATATCTGAATCTTACTCCAGATATCTCCAGAGCGTGTGAATTCCTGAAATGTTTTGTTGTGGGATGAGCCTCATTACTTTGCACCTTCAGGAAAGCTTACAGCAGGGTTACTGCCAGGTTAATGAAAAAGCACACGGTGTGCACAGAGATGATAAACAAGCTGATATCTGCCAGCACATTTCTAACCACTTCTTCCATGTTTCCCTGCAGATCCTTTCACTTCACTACTTTGTGAGTGTAACTGTGCAAGTGTAGAGACCGTATATAATAAATGATAATGGACAGGGGCAGGGGGATGTAGAAATGCATGCTTCTAAGTGTTATGCAACCTCAGAGCGAAGTGATCAGGCTCTGCTGTCTTAGTGGAGCACTGGGAGAGCAAAATAACCAGGTTTCTCCCCCTCAAGTAGTTTTCCCATGTGCCTGCATGCGTGCTCGCATGTGCACTTGCCTGTGTGCATGCACACACACACCCGCACGCACAGGCATGCTTCATCCTTTGTGTCCAGAGCCTGAGAAATAGGCTATTTCTTTGTAAAAACAGAAGCTGTTAATTCTCCTGTGGGTTTCCAGGGCGGAAGAAGGGGTGAGGGCAGCTCTGCGGGTGCTGGGGAGAGCTGGCAGCGTGCACTGCCTGTCTTTCTCTGCTGCCTGCAGTGCAGGGCGGGATCTACCAGCAGACCTGCTTGCCGCCCTTAGCTTTGGGAATTTACTCTTCTTTGGAAGGTCGGGGAGTGGTTTATGCAACCAGAATAAGTTCAGCTTTATAAAAGGTCTGTGATGTGCGGAGCTGGCACCGGCAGGGGCCCTAGAGAAGGGGCCTGGGGGAGGGGAACCAGCCTGCTTCTCAAGAATACATCAAGCCCTTGAGGAAGCAGAGTGTGCCATGTTTGAAGATGCAAAGATAATCACAGTGCTGGGAACCGTCTTGTGTAGTGGAGGAAGCCAAACAACAAGAGGAAAGCAGCATATGCTCCTGATTTCGCACAGGAAGCCAGCAGCACCTCCTGCCAAAGTGAGATAAGAAAACTCCCATGGCCTATTCTGGACAAGGCTGTGGTTATCAACCTTAGCCTCACACTGTCCTCACTCTGCTCTGCAGTCCGCTCCCTTTCCTAATGAGTTTCAGAGCCCTCACCTCTATTAGCATACAGAATGCCAAGCACAATAGTGTGGTGTATTTATAACTATCGATGGGGAAAAGTTTCCAGGGTAAGAGTGTACTTCATGTCATCTTGATGTGTCTCACTGAAATCAAACTACAGACCAGCTCCAAGCTAAAGTCCTGCCTATGAAACTACTGGTCTCAGAAAAAAAGCCATGGTGTTGCCATCCCAGTGATTTATAGTGGAGCATACTAGCTGAGATAAGGGATTTGTTTAATTATTCACAGGATGGATTTGACCCTCTGTGTGACAGACAGTCCTAAGTGGAAGCCCTAGACCCAGCTTGTCCAGACACATCTTCTTCCCCATCCTGGAGACATTCTGCAGTTTAAGTAGTACAGTGACAAATACAAATAGAAGACCCTTGATCCCCATATCAGTTGGAAAAATACTCATTTTCTGTCTCTTCATCTTCCCAGCTCCTCCCTCAAATCCTCTCATGTGATGCCAGAGGCCATTGCAACCTTTCCCTCATGTAAGATCCCATTCAATTCTCAAAGCATTCCTCTTGACAAAGCCACTGGCAACCTCAATCACACTGTTGTTTACTGAGGTAGTATTTAGCAATTAGACCAGTACTAGGAGCAAAAGGAAGCCATCCTGTCACTGACGGTGACAATTTTTGAGCGTAATTAATTGCAGACACAATACTTTTCTCAGCATCTACCCTTTTTCTAGGGCAGCAATCAATTCCTAGCAGCATCAGAGCAATGTTATTATAAACTGAAGTTGGGCTGACTCACATCTTTCAAGAGGCAATGGTGACGACACCAACTTTAAGACAGGAACTCTGGAAATTCCTGGAATTGTAAAGAACATATAGGAACTGTTTTCCACTTGGAAGTTATTGAAAGAATCAGAATGACATGGGCCTTGCCTTGGCATCCAGCACCTTGAGACTGACAGCAAGGCGCTTGTTTAGCCACGTGACCTGGGGTATATTGAGTTGGTTTGAGGCAGGAAACAGAGAGGGGAAAATAGTAGCAGGGACATGTACAGGTTGTGAAACGTGTTTTATGGGGGTGGAGAAGGAGAACGTGTGCTGGCCCTCCGCCAGCGTGCTCCACGGCTTTGGCTGTGGATGCGATTCTATGATTATAAGGAGCTATGGTCCAAGTGTTCCTGCTATAGGTCAAAAACAATCAATGCTGGGCCTACTGTATTTAGTGAAAAAGCTGCAGCCAGCTGAGATTTCATCCCAAACACCTTCACTGATATGCAGGTTAGTAGGGCTTGGAGGAAATTTACAAATAGTGGGAGCTGGATGCATTTTACTTTGTATATTGTAGTTTGTTTACTTATATGTATTTAGGAGCTTAGCAAGGAATGCTAAACAAGAAATCCTAGTGAAAGCACTGCAGATTCCTCCTTTGCACATCCCATTTGACTGCTCTCACTGGCACTGGTCCCTGCTGTAGTGTCAACACTTGCCCACCAAGAGGAGATGAGATGTCATCTGCCCCTCTCACTTCAGATACTCTCATGATTCTTGGAGGGCAGCAACTGGAGGGCAGCAACTCTCCATCAACACTCCTCAGCCCTTGTCCCCAGTGCAGGATCAAGTTATGACCAAGGACACTAATAGCCATGTTCAGAAGTTACTCACTGATGAGCTATGGGGTGGCTGAAGGATTTCTCAGTGGCCTCCTTGCATTAGGGAGTTGGGGTCCTGGCACACTGCTCACTTGCCAGAGTGAGGATTGAGTTGTCTTCTGTTTTGTAGGATGCTCTGTGTCCCCATTGAGGAGGATACTTAGAGGGAAAGCTCATTCTCTGGAGGAGATCCTTGATGTCCTGAATGCTCCATCCTCCTTGTGAGCATCTTTGGAAACAGTAGGGTATATGGCATTCATAGCTTTGCTGCATATTGCATTAGATTTATGAGAAAATAAGACAATTCAACAGCTGCACGCCACCTTTCTTCCTGTTATCTACATGCAACCAGACAAATGTGTATTATACACTCATCCTTTCCAAACATTATGTCTTGCCCCAAACTATTCCAATATGCTACTACAGAAAGCTGATTAATCTGAAGTATCACCGAAGAAGCAGTATGATCAACAGCAGTCTTACCTAACCACTTTTCAACCTTTCATTATCCCACAGTCAGATTTCCACAGAGAAAAAAAATCACTTCTACATCTGCACACCAGCTATTCACAACAAAAATGCAAATGCCTGAGGTCACCAAAACACACATTTTGCTTCCAACATCTTTGCCAGTACTTGATAGCCATGGCCATTAGGGAACATAAGAGCATTTGGAAGTAATTTTTAAGGTGTTTGCACTCCCTGGGGTGACTTGACATTTTCACAACTTGAGTTTCTTATCAGATAATTATATTTTGCTTCTTGACTTTCAAGTTCCTGCTGCACACTGCTTAGTGCTCTTCATGGATGCAGAACACCATCATCCTTTAGCCAATCCTTCCTTCCTTCCTTCTTTTCCGCCTCCTTTCCCTCCTTTTCTAGACTTCCATCGTGCTCATCTCCCATGCAGTCACTGTGACTCAGCCTCCACTTTCTCTATGTGAAAATGAAAACCATGTCCTCCACAGAGGAGCTGGATGTTGGCTGGAACTACAGAATTATCACTCAGAACATGAGATTTCCGTAAGCATCTAGTATTTCTTTGATGAGAAGAAAGTGTTTTGTTTTAATAGTCCATACTACTGAAAAGAATATGTGTTTTCTGATTTGGTTGAGTAGTGAGAAACCTACACAGAAAGAGCATGAAGACTCTATATACAATGTCCACTCTTGCACTCCATTTCTTTTATTTCAAATCTAAGTTGCCTATATAAGAAGTCCAAGATATTGTTCAGACCCTTCTGGCATAAGTTATTTTCCATGCACAAGTCACTTCTAACAGCTTACATGGGTTCTAGACATAACTTCACTTCAACTTCCAAGATCCAGATATCCCCAACGTCTTCCTTCTATAATGCCAAAATTTCCTTCCTTTCTCTTGCTTTCCTGACTGGATCCTTTTGCCTTTTGTATCTAAAAGGGAGAAACTCTTTACTAATCTGTTTACACAATCCTTAACGCTCCATCTTGTTGACAAACAGGAAGCACAAGTAACACTCTTTCCATTTTCCAGTGATCAGCAGAGGAGATGAAAGAGCCATTGCTGCATTGAGGTTGTATTTTTCAAAATTACTTGTTTTCAGCTTCACTGCAAGTAGAGGTCTGAGAGCAGCTCTGGGCTGACTGGAGAAAGGGACTGGAAGTGCAGGCAGAAAACAAGGAAAGGATGAAAAAGAATGGAGGGAAACATTTTTAAGGAGAGAGGGGAATTGATTAGAGGGAAAACAGGAAGAGAAAATACTGACAGACGTGGATAGAAGACCAAGGATCCATCTACCCCATATCCTGTCTCAACAATGACCATAAGCAGATGGTTGGGGATGAGTAAGAGCAGGACTAACTTGAGATACTTCCTCCTAATACTCCCCCAGTCACCAATTATTATGAGCTCAGGAACTTCCCACAGTGGAGTCGGTTTCTACACTTCAGTGGATTTTCAAGACTTTGTGCAGAGTTTTCAAACCCCAAAAGTCTTCTGGCAAAGAGTTTTACAGATCTGCTGTCCACTGCATGAAGAGCCATCTCCTTGTTATGTTCCAAAGTATGTTCCTCCTAGCTTTATTTAATAGGCCCTACTTCTTGAACTGGTAAAGCCTTACACAGCTGAACATCAGACATGTGTCCCCTTCACAAGTCTGTAGATCTCTACCATGTACCCCCCAAGTCACCCCTTTTTTGGGTCTGAGAGCCTTGACCTCCCTCCTCACTTGTCCCTCACACATTCCTCTCATTCCTTGAAATTCCTTTGATCCTTTTTGATGCCCCTCCTGGTGTGCCTCCCAGTTTGGCTGCATCCTTTGAGATGAAAGGATCAGAAATGCTCATAGTATAAAAGATGTTGGTAATTTGTGGATTTATGTGGAGTTATCATGGTGTTCTCTATTTTGTTCTTTATGTCTTTCCCAGGAATTCCAGCACTTAATTTGCTTTTAGAGCTGCTCATGACTGTGATGGCTTTCACAAACCCATGTATCACAACACTCAGATCCCTCTTTGTGGTAGTAATGATCAGCCAAGAGCCTTTTTACACTTCAGTTTTACATGTGAAAGCGGGATTGTTTTTTCCTATGCGCATCACGCACTTTTATCTTCCATGAATTTCATCTGCCACTTTATCACTCAGATACCCAGATTCACATAGTTCTGCATTTCTTCACAATCAGCCCTCATTCTTACAAATATGAATAACTTTGTATCATCAGCAAACTCTGTCACGTCCTTACCACCTTTACCAGGTTATTTCTGAACATGTTGACAAGTACAGACCCCAGCACCAGCTCCTGAAAAACTTCACTTGTGGCCTCCCCTTGCTGCAAGAATTGGCTGTTCCCTCTTAGCTTCTGTTTTCTGTTTTTTAACTGAATATATTTTTCTGTGCGTGCTCTTAGCCCATACGCCGTGTCTGTTCAAAGCCTTCTGCAAAGGCTTTTTGAAAGGCGCACACTTAAAAGGGAAAAGGATGCTAACTAAAGTTTGTATATTTTTGTAAAAGGTGTACTTGATCCAGTAATAGTTCTCCATTCATAATCACTCCTAAGCACACACAGAGTTTGACCTGGTGCCTTCCTTTGGCCGAAAGGTTTCTGGCTACAGGCTGGGACGTCCCACTGGCTCGGACACTGCCAGCGTGCAGGGCCTCTCTCACGACGTGCAGTCCCCACGTACAGCCTGTCACATGTTTTATTTTCTATGGGATGGGCCACAGGGAGTAAGAGATCAAGCAAAAACATCCCACTCTCGGCATGTGCCTTACGTGTTCTTCCTTAAGATTGGGGGTCAGGCTGTTTGTAGTAAAGCCAAGAGACCACACTGTGAAGGCAACAAGAGGGGTTAAAAAAGGAACTGGAAAAAAAAAAGAGGGACAGGAACTGGAAAAAAAAAAAATAGGGGAGTGAGATAAAATAATAATTAAATCATTAACAGCTTGCAGAATAATTCATCAGTGCATCATCCTGAGGATAGACTGGGGTAAACCACATGCAGTGTATAGCATGCGTTTGTCAGACTTATTCATCCATACATATATGCTACGTCTGATTCATATGGCATTTTGTTAGTGAAACAATAAGACATATATATTAGGAAAATCTGAAATACTGATTGAGGACCAGAACACAGCCCTACTAGCTGCTTTCAGAGGATAGAAGGTGGAACACCGGAATGAGATATCTCAGCACATTGCAGATCACGTGATATTTCACTCTTTCTTTTGGCTTCAGATTCTGTGTAGAGCCATGCTGCTGCAATGTAACACTCATGTCTGCTCTTCTGCATATTTTGAAAGATAGGTGAAAAACGCAAGGGCTGATTTTTACTTATGTTAATCAATTTCCCCAAACCATAGCAGAGTTAGGGAGAAGTTAGCTTATTTAATTTGGGTGGTTCAGTACATTTCTAATTAAGTACAATTAACATTTGTTCTTTACTTATTCATTTTACATACCTCACTGATGCTCCAAATCCATTTCCTCCTGCTAATCTATCCAAGCACATGCTAATGATCCTGCCTTTCAATCCCTTATTAATACACTGACATAAACAATGCAGAAATGCAATTAGACTGCTGTGCACACATGGCCTGCTTCCTCTTTAACTGAAGCTAGTGGAAGTCTGGCCACATACTTTCATTCCGATAGTTTCAGTCTCTCCGTATATCCACTGAAGTTTCAAGGAAAGCCTCTAGTTTCTGCCACTCGGAGATCCACAACATGTTCCTCTTCCTCCCTCTGTATTGCCGGAGAGCTATTTCTATTGAAAATAGTTCATGTGACCCTAACTTTACACTGCAGGCAAGCTCAAAGGGAGACAATACTCCCTTCTTATCACTCTGTGTTAAATCAGTAGTGATTTCAATCAGGACCCAAACAGCAAAGTGCTGTGATTTCCTGAGCTTAGCTCTTTAGCAGCAGGATCAGCTTAGGAATTGCTGCACAGCACGTGGTTCCTGATGCCTGCTTCTGTCCTCAGCTTCATACACTCAGCCGCTCATTCTCAGTCCAATCATTCAGGTGGGTTTACACCAAGAGGAGTTCATATCCTGATGCTATAGGGAGAGAGAATCATGTACCAGTTTTTCCAATGACTTTATTTTCATAGGAATCTCCAATACTGATACGTTTCCCTCTCCCTCACGCACAAAGGAAAAAACAAAAGCCAGAAAATGCAGACTGATGTGATGGGAAGGTTGTAAAATAATAATCTGATACGCAGCTTGAGGCTAAACAAACCTGATTGATAGCTCATGGAGCAAGGTGGTGGGACAGTATTGCATCAGTTTGCTGTTTCTGAAGGGCCGATCGGCCAAACCTTGGGCAGAGCTTGATGAAGATATCTCTGAAACTGGCCACATGGAAATGTCCACAGAAAGAAACTGCCCCCAAATGACATCATACAACTCCTGAGGAAACCAGCGCTTTCACTGAGCAATATCAGTATCCCACATGCCTTTCTTGGCAATCTCTGCCAGACCAGTTCAAGATAAACACAAATCTGCTGAAGAGATTCAGGTCAAGAACCATTAGCATCAAGCACGTTCCTAGTGTGCAGACACTCGTTCTGCAGCCTCAGAGCTGATCAGTTTAAGGTGGACCCCAGCCTGGCTGTCTCCAGAGACCTTCAGCAAGCCCTGCTGCTGCTGCTCCTTTGCACGCCTCCACTGACAACCCAGCCTGAGACAAAATAAAGCAAGAAGAAACCACTCGAGGGCGGTAGGGAAGAGACCAAGTAGGCTGATGGACAGCGTAGGGCAAGTGTCCCACAGGCTGTCTTCTTCTGTATCCATTGTGCAACCAGGGGCTGCCTGGTCTAGGAATGTATGTGTCTGCTACAGCACAGTAAGCTGGAGTAAGATAGCACTTGAAAAGAAATTTCCCAGTCACTTAAGAAGGACTAATCTTTCAAGTTTTAAATTGCATTTTATTTTAACTATTATTACATCTTTGTCTCTTGCCTGCCATCTCTGAATTTACTAGCTCTGCAAAAGCTTTAAAAATCACCAGAACATAACCTTTTGACCAAGTTTTTCTTGATTCTTCTATGTTTCCTTGTTGGGATGAACATCAGAAGGTCAGCTTTCCACTTACCCATCCAGTTAGCTAGCTGGTTAACAGGAGATTATTTAATTGCAATAGCATTGGTTTAAGAAAGTCATTTTAAGAGAAAATAAAGAACAGGAAATGTTAATGATGTTGGTCTGTCCACATTCCAAAAAGTCCATTTGTTGAGCAATTTTACAGGTCTGGGTGGTTTTTTTTGTTTGTTTGTTTTGTTTCTCTGTTTTTTCTAATTTGCTACCAGGAAACTGTGGTAACTGTTTAATTTGGCTGGTGTTCTGTTACTGGCTTGAATAAAGTACAGAGAAGAATTATGCAGATTGATTTATGAAGATAAATCACAAAACATTAAGATATATCTGCATTTTATTTTAAAGCAATGGAATCCTTTTGAGGTATTTTTAGATTTTTGAAAGAGAAACTCTTTGGAACAGAAATAGAAAGAAACAGACAGATAATCTAATAGTTTCTATTAAGGAGCCTATGGGAAACTGTCCTTTAAAAATAAAACCATCTAATTTTTACACTAAGTGTCATAGTACCCCAGTGATGTGAAGTTAAGCACACACATAAACCTTGGAGCAAACAGATCTGTGCATTGCAAGGTCTTTGCAGCAGCAGCATTGTTTCACTCAGAGCGTGCAGTGTGTTCCATGGCATGGGACTCAGACTTGAGAAGAATCCCTACTACCATACACTACATGATGGTAACCCGTGGGGGCACAGAAATAGACACTACTCAAACACAAATAAAGTAGCATTTTAGCCTTGGAAACCTAATGCTGAGCACATAAACCCAAAGAAATGCTGTAATGGCAGAGTAAGATACGTTTTTTCCTCTGCTGCACAAAGTACACAAAACTTAAATCTGTTTTTCAGGCAAACCTCTCCTCATATAAAGGGGAAAGTACAGTAAAACAAGTGGGATTAAAGTCTTTTCAGGTTCTTCAGGGGGAACACCTGAAGTGACACAGATATCAACCTGAGCAAAGTGTGCCAGCCAGCAGGCTAGTCCACTCTGCTCTCTTCCCAGAGCCAGAGACAAAATGCAGTTGTTCAGGTACTTCTGCCTTTCTTTGATAGTTAATTGTCACCATATTATTCAGAAGGAGTCACTCCACTTCTCTTAAGCAAACCAATAAAAATGGTCTTCTCCAGACTATTTCTTCAATGAGCATTTAAAGGAGAAGGAAGGGGAGGCGGTTAAAGAGAATTGTCACAGAACAATTATGAAGGCAATTTGGAAGCAAGTCTGGAAACAGCCTTGTAACAGAGCCAATAGCGGATTCAAGTTGTTACATTTGTCCTTTGATCACCTACTCAAACACATTTCTAATTAGCATTTAATTGAGTCTACAGTTTAGCACATTATTAAACACCTGCTGGTGGATATTAATTTCTACTGCTGATGACAGGCACCCCTGTGCTGTAGTGCAGATCTGTGCTTGTTAACATAAGGAAAGATTTGACAACGGACAAGCACCACCCCACCTCTCAAAGAATAACCAACAGTTTTAACACTGATGCACTGTGATTTCCACCCAGAGTATGCATAGATGTATAAGCACTTGGCAGAAATGAATAGATTGAAAAATTTCACATACACGTTACAGGGTTTCTCTGCTTAAAAGATGTTGCTATTTCTTTTGTCTTACACCTTGCAACCATAAGCAAAGCCAAATTAATACTCAGAATTTTGCAAGCCATCCTTCAAAAGTAATTTAACAGATAGAGGAAACGCAGCGCTCACCTGTCCTCAAAATGAAGAATTTCAGGTTATACCTATGCTAGCAAAAGGAGAGATTGCTAGTGCCACCTCTTGGTGAGAAGGGCACAGAAAGCCATCGTTAGCGTAATACCAAGGCAAGGCATAATTAGAGTAACTGTGTGCTCCTAGAAAGCGCTGACCACTCTCTTCCTGATCATAAAGCACTTGCAATACCCTTAATTTAAAATGAGATATTTGTCCTATTTAATTGAATGAAGTGCCTCATACCCCTGCAGTTAAGCATAAGCTTAAATGTGTGGCTGCACTGGCACTAAAACCCAATTCCATGAAAGCCTTAAAGAAGGTAAGTCTTATATAAAGTGATTATCTTCAACAAAAAATGAGAAATGCCCATTCCTAAACTTCTGTTAGGTTTAAGTATCTTCATTGTGCTGTAATCCAGAAACCTTCCATGTTTGAACCCTTCAATAGTAGCTTAATGCTATTGCCATTGTGAAGGTTAAGTGTCAATCATTAGGATTGTGCCAGATTTCATGATGCAGGAAGGGCTTTGGATAAATGAGTCAACACACAAATATGTAGTAGTAAGAAACAGTTCAAAAGAAAGCTTAAATATAAAAGAGGATTAGTTAAGCACCACATCAGCATCAACTAACCTTGTATGGTGCATTTACATTTTACACAGTTAAAATATCATCTGGAGAATGCTGGGCACATTTGGCCTAATGAACTGAATCTGTGAGTCAATGTATCAGAAAATACATCTGACCTTCTGAAGGGGGCCTATAGGGATGGTGGGGAGGGACTCTTCATTAGGGACTGTAGTGATAGGGCAAGGGGTAATGGGTTCAAACTGAAACAGGGGAAGTTTAGACTGGATATGAGGAAGAAATTCTTTAGTGTAAGGGTGGTGAGGCACTG